>SKCR01052676.1:0-152023 GCA_019454045.1 Zanthoxylum bungeanum
TGATTCCCAAAACATGACTGCCTCCTTCCTGTACAGCCTTTGAAACGATCCCCATAAGTCCAAGATTTCCTCGCCATATATTAAGTGCATATTCCTTGCTGCTAAGACTCGACCCAATTCCTGTGCTGCCTCTATGTATTGTGGCTTAGTACCAACAGTACTACCGCAAACACACAAATGTTTTCAACTCGTCTTTTTGAATGTGGCTTTCCATTTTTTACTCTGGATGTTTTCAAAGGTGCAATGATGAGTTGAATTTATCTATCTGAAAAGGGTGAATACAATAATAGCACAAGTATCTTCCAAGGACGATTGTTAGCTAAACAACAAAATGAATCGTGAAAGGTCAAAAAGTCTGGATCCTGTCTACGAAAATAAAGATAATTACAATAGAAAAGCGAATCAAAGCAATAATTAACAACGGAATTGTGTACGCAATACGCTACTCATTTGGTATAAATTCATTAGGATGTGTCTCAAGATTTCATTCCTTACTCAGCCATCGCTAATGAATTGTTTCTCTTCTTGATTGCGAAACATAATTCCTTCTGTCTTAAAATGCTCGTTTTGTTGCCTTTCCCTACAAAAATAACACACAAAATTAAAAGTTCACAACAAATTACAACAAATATTACAACAAATTGCATGGGTTGCCTCCCTGCTAGCGCTAAATTTTTCGTCTTCAGCCAGACGTGACTGAAATTCCTGTAAGGAGTTTTCAGTCATCTGCGTCTTTTTGGATGTCCGATTAAAGAAAATCCGTGAGCGTTGCTTTTGAAGGGTCTCTTCCAACGGTAAAGTGGCAAAAAGAGTTTTGTCTCATTCAGTGCTCGTGCGACCTTTTGCTCCTTGTTACTCCAGTGGTTCCTGCAAAGAAGAAAGAAAATCAGGAGGTCTCGTATGATGTTGACTTGGAATGGAAATTCCATTCTGTCAAGCTTCTGGTTGATATCTTTAATTTTGTACTCCCCAAAACAGCGATGTTTCTCCTGAATGCTCTGGATCTTATTAAGGTCAGACATTTGCTCCTCCATTTGCTCTGTTTCTTGCTCCACCTTCTCTTCACATATGTATTTTAAAATTTCCATATTCAGCTCTTATCTGTCATCTGTGAAATACATGTTTCAAAATTGTCAACCTGAGGATGAAAGAAATGTCAGATTTTAAGTCTTCATCCTCTAATATGACTGGAATGGATGGTTCAGATAGATCTTCTTCAAACATTATGGTAAAGCATGCTCCAAGATCTTCATTTTGAGGATTGAAAGTTTGATCCTCCGTTGTTGGAGCAGTTGGTACAAAAAGATCAGCTTCATCTTCGTCAGAATCTGAATAATAAAAGTCAAATTGAGACTTTGCTGGTTCGGGCTCCTGAACTGATACCTCTGGTTGTTGATACTGCTCAGCCTCCTCATCTGTTAAGGTGTCATTGTGAACTGATTGGTACTCGAAGGCTTCATCTGTGTCATCTAAAACTGGTTCTTGAGGTATGCAGTTCTGGTTTTCTGTGAATTGTCTCATTTGATTTGTCATCCTCTGAATGAATTCTGATTGTCTTTGAATACTTTCCAATTGTTTCTGGCTTGTTTCAAGCATTGTATCCAACTTTTCTTTTTGTTTCTTGAACATACCTTCGAGCATATGTAGCAACTGATCTTCCTCTGATGGTTCTGGTTGTTGATGAAGATCATAGGTAGATGGTGGATGAGATGGAAAATATGACGGTTCTTCGTACCTTGAATGATTTTGATAATTTTGCCACCCTGGATGGTAGTTGTATTCGCAATAATCTCTATGGTGGTTACCATTACATATGTCACATCTCCCCATTGCGTTCTGTTGAGCAAATGTTGTATTGCTTAGTTCTGGCATCCAGTGATAATTGTTGGGCTGGACAACAGGCCTCAGAAAACCGGACTGTTGCTCCCAATTTTGGGTGTATATTTCTAGTAAAGCTCGTGATCTCTCAATCTCCCAATAAAGTTCCATTTTTTCAATCACCTGAAAACAGAGAAAGAAATAAAAATTACAGATAAAAATAAAGAAAATTAGATACAAGTAAATTAGATAGCTTCAAAATTAACAACTCAAGAAATATAAGTCCCCGGCAACGGCGCCAAAAACTTGACCGGCGTAAACACACACGTATAACGCAAGCGCACGTATCGTTCAAGTAGTATAAAAATATCGATCCCACGAGGACTTAATTCCTACTGTGTTTATTAATTATTGAATCTATTTATTTACAAATATCTATTAAATAGAGAAGAGAATGATTGTTTGATTGATTGAATGTGGTTTTGCACAATAAATAAATAAATAAAAAGACAAAAGAAAATACTAAGGAAAATAACAAAACACACAAGATCTAGGGTTGTAATTTCTTTTAATATCATTTTAAAGATGAAGTGGTTATCTTACAGTTGGGTAATATATTGATTTATTAACCTGGAACACTAAATTATGTGTAAGCCTCTGTCGATGGTCAGACACAAATACCCAATTTAAACCCAATTGAACCATATGTCTATGTCAACCAAATTACCCTGGATTCATTAAGATTAAGTTCCAAGTATGGCTACCCCCGCCTGACAGGTATATTCCTATCTTGTAAGGAAATCTATTAAAGGGTTATCTATCCTCAAGGAAGATCGTGGGCTATTGAGTCTAAGGCTGAAACCTAAAACCCCTTTTCCAAGTTCATTTTAAGTTTACCAGTTCAATTTTATTAATGGCCAGTTAATGAAAAAGCATTAAGATTAAGACTCAATAAATAAATCTTTATATTACCCAAACTATAATTTACCCCTTATAAACCGGTGATATTAAAAGTCATCACAACCCTAGATAAATAATTTAGTTACAACACATAACTAGGGCTAGTAAAACTTGAAAATAAAAGACATAAAGTAAAAATGCGGTAAAGTAATACTGAAAAGTAAATTACAATAAAATAAAATGCTAAGGTAAAAGGAATTACTTTTACTATAACTAATTTAGATATCTCCCATAAAATAATATATAAACTTGTGAGAATATTACCAACCGACCATTCTGGCGGTATCCTGATTAAGTCAAATTAAGTCCAACCAGCCATTAAGGCGGAACAAAAAAATTTACCAACCGACCAGTCTGGCGGTATCCTTGATTAGTCAGGTTTAAACAGATTAAAATTAATTACCAACCGACCAATATAGCGGTATCCCTTATTAAGTCAATATTTTAAATAGTTAATATATTATTTTTAAGGGAGATTAATCTAAATAGCATAGTAGAAGAATTAACCTTTCACCCTAGCTGAGGAAGTTACCTCCTCATTACTGAAAAGTAAAAACTGAAAATTAAATAAAGAAAAGTACTGTGTCGTAAAAGTAAATTGCGGAAAGTAAAAACTGAAAAGTAAAGAAAGAAAGTGCGAAACTGAAAATTCTTACTGAAAACTAAAATAAACAAACTAGATACAATCTTCTTTATTTATTCATTAAGATTTCAAAGAAGAAAGTATGAATTTTACAAATGAAATGGCTTGGTATTTATAGCAAAATTTTGCCACCATCAAATCATCCATCAAATTCTCCACCAAATCCATTATTAATTTCTCCCACTAATTACTCCACCAAATCCATAATTGCTCCACTAATTGCTTATCTTGTTTGGTGGTGATTTGATAATTTTTATTAATTATTTATTAATTAATATTTTGCTTTGAAAATGATTGATAATGACTTTTAATAATTACACTCCACACCTTCTGATGTTCATCATCAATTCGGTCATGAAATCTTCAGAATTCGAAAATATTTTCTCTTTAAAAGTTGTAGATCATTGAGTCTTCTTTAATCTGGCACTTGAATCAGCTCAATCCGATATCTGAGTAAAACGTTATGCCCCAAATACGACAGATGCGCAAACTGGAATTTCCAAAACTGCACTTCGTCAAAAACGCCCTTTCAAGTTTCCAATCTCCAAAATTAATATATCAAGTCCAATAATTGCCCTTATTTGATCCACATTTCGTCCTAAATGATTTCATTGAGACCCGATATTATTTTATCTGCAAAATAAACTAAAACACATCAAAAGTTCATTAAACCCGAGAAACTAAATAAAATATTAAGTTAAAGGGGCGGTAAATATTGATATATTTTCCGCTCATCATTTTCCTTTGCCACTACCTGGATTTTGTAAGACTGGAAATAATGCCGCAACTTTCTGGAAGCCCACACCACTACAAGACAGATCTTCTTAACTTCCTGATATCAAGCCTCATACGGGAGCATCTTCTTACTCAGATAGTAAACTGCATGCTCTACCCCCGTCTCATCTGCATGTACCATCATTTCCCCTAGTGCTTCTGATTCTATAGCCAAATACAATATCAAAGGTCTGCCCGGTCTCGGAGGTTTCAAGACAGACAGGAGGCTTTACCAAGTACTCTCTGATCTTGTCGAAGGCTGTCTGACACTGTTCATTCCATCTCACTGGCTGATCTTTTCTCAACAGTTTGAAGATAGGCTCACATACTGATGTCAAACTTGGCGATGAACCGACTGATATACTGAATTTTTTCCCAAAATACTCTAACTAACCTTTTTTTTCTGTCTTCGGTGCAGGCATTTCTGTGATTGCCTTGATCTTCTCGGAGTCTACCTCTATTCTGCCCATTCCCAATGTATGACCAAGCAATTTCCCTGATGTCACCCCAAACACACATTTCTTGGGATTAAGCCGCAGGTTGTATCTGTCAACTCTCTGAAGGAACCTCTCCAGTGCTTCAATATGCCCAACTCTGGTCTCTGATTTCACCATCATGTCATCCACATACACCTCAATCTCTTTGTGCATCAAGTCGTGGAAAAATGTAGTGGCCATCCGCTGATAAGTAACCCTGCATTCTTAAGTCCAACGGCATAACCTTTTAGCAATAAGTACCCCACTCGGTAACAAATGCAGTCTTATGTTTGTCTTCCTCAGCCATGAGAACCTGATTGTAACCTGAAAATCCATCTGCAAACGAATACATAGCAGATAAAGACGCACTATCAACCAGAACATCTATATGCGGTAGAGGAAAATCATCTTTCGGACAAGCCTTGTTGAGATCTCTGTAGTCTACACACATTCTGACCTTCCGGTCTTTCTTCGGCACCGGCACTATATTATCCAACCACTCATGATACTTCACTACTTCCAGGAACCCCACATCTATCTGTTTCTTAACCTCCTCTCTGACTTTCTCAGCCCATTCTGGTCTCATCCGTCAGAGTTTCTGTTTTACTGGCCTCATATTCGGATAAGTTGGTATTGTGTGCTGGGCAATGTTTCTGTCTACCCCAGGCATGTCCCATAGGACCAAGCAAACACTTGGCATATCTGACCAACACTTCTTCTAGTTTCTCTCTCTCTTCAGAGGTAACTTCACTTGCAATCATAATTTCCTTGGGGTTCTCAAGTGTACCCAAGTTAAATACAATAGTTCTGGCTGAACTGATGTCAAATATGCTTGATTCGTGCAGATTAAATGGAAATGACTCAGGCAAGTAAGCAAAAGAGATGTCTTTATTATTGGATAATGCAGAATTACATTCAAACAAATCAGGAAGGTAAATGTCTTCATCATCTATAGACATTTCTTCCTCTGTAATCAGGTCTTCCTCAGACTGTTTGTCTTCTCCCAAAGTCAGGCTCTCCAACTCATCAGTTCTTCCTCCAATTCTCTTCTTCTTTCTTTCTTCATAATTTCTTCAACTATCGGCTCCTTACCCAATATATCCTGGAAGATCTCAACCCAGGTACCACAATTCCATTAACTTCCACAGGTTCAGGCTCCCCTTGATATCCTGAAGCTTTCACAAAACATTCCATCAGTTTCAAGCCCTTTTTCTTGACCTTTCTTTTCTTCATCCGACTTGTACCCCAAACCCTTCCGAGTAGTCTGTCCTCTGAAATCTGGTAATTTTGAACCTTCACCCGGCTCAAACTTCATTTTCCATAATCTTAGCCACCATAGGATCCACCCACTCCTCAAAAGTAGCTGACACCTGAAACCTCGTGAAAGGTGTATCTCCAAGGCAGCCACGACATTATCTCTAACTCTGCCCGGATAGTAAACAACTTCTCCCTCATACGGGAACTTAATCATCTGATGCAAAGTGGAAGGCACGCCCCAAGTTTGTGAAACCAGGCCTTCCCAACAATAAGGTGAAAGTAACCGGGATGTCCAATACCGTGAACTCAACCTCATCTTCAATCGGTCCTACCTTGACCATAGCCACAAAGGTACCCTCAACTCCCCTTTCACTGTCATCATAAGAGCCTTATAGTCATACTGGAGGGGTCCAAGTCTGTTGCTTTCATACCCAATCTTGCCAAATTTTCAGCGGGCATACATTGATGGACGAACCATCATCCACCATCACACATGAAGTTCTCTTGCCCCTCACATCGACCCTGATGAATAGAGGCATGTTATGATTTCTCCCCTCTGCTGGGAGTTCATCCTCAGAAAATGATATCTGCAAAGCTTCTTTCTGAACCGACCCAACACACATTGCAGGGTTGGCGTCTTCCGGTACCACAATCTTGCTCAAGGCCTCAACCATGGCTGTCTATGCTCCGTGATGCACATAACAGTTCCCAGATACTCACTTGTGCTCTAGTCTTCCTCATTTCCTCAGCACTATATCCCCCTCAGTATTTTCTGCAGTCCCAACCACTTCTCTGCCATCTGTCAAAACTTCTTTACCCTTAACTGCCCCATCATTGTAAAAACGACCACTGCGCGTCATTCCCCTTACTTCTTCCTCGTCACTGCTAGAGAAATCAAGGGCAAAAGTTTTTTTCCTGCTCAGTCTCATCTTCACTAGTGCTATCCCAGATTCCCAGGCAAGAGGCTTGAGGGTGAAAGGATTTTAAGACAATGTCTTCTGGGAGGCCAGAATTGATCATATAGGCTGGTGGTGGTACGGCACGGTAATTGGGTAAGGGGTTTCTGTGTGTGTCAGGCTGTTCTGTTTCTGGGTCAGGTATTTTTCGTGGAGTTTATCAGGTCTTGGATTTCATGGCGGAGTCGGGCGCAATTATCAGTGTCATGGCCCTTTTGTTGGTGAAAGTGACAGTAAAGGCTTAGGTTATAATGTGATGGTAGGGGATTGGGTAATGGTTTGGATTCCAAGGTTTTAAGAGCCCTTGGCTCTTCAGTTTCTCTAGCACCTTCGACAGGGGTCCTCCTAAGTGAAAAATCTTTCGGTTCCGGATAGCGGCAATCTCAGCAGAAATGGGCTTTGTTCCCGATGTTCCCCCAATGGGCCTCCTGTTCAGACCATAGAATTTTCTATTCTCGGCCTCTTTTTCCTCAATATCCATGATAGTTTCCCTCAACTGCCGAAAAGTCTACAATCATGGAGGTCATCCTCCTCAATTTGCTGTAAATGGAGGACTTGGTGCCATTGATAATCATTTTAATTTGATCCTTCTTCGAAAGCCTAGTCTGCATTCTCAACAATTGACCTCTCTATCGGTCCACATATTCCTTAAAACTCTCCTCCGATTTCTGCTTGACATTCTCCAGATCGCGGAGTGACAGATCGATCTCTAGGTCAGTGACATATTGCTTCAGGAAGGCATCAGCCAAATCCCTCCAATTTCCTTCACTTTCTTCTCCAAAGTGTGGTACCATACCACGGGAGCTCCCTTGAGTGACATTCCAAACATTTTCTGCACTTGGCGCTGAGATAGGCCAACTGAACTCATGATTGATACAAACTGTCGGAGATGCACCCTTGGATCCCCATTCCCGTTAAACTTAGCCATATCACAGGTGTTATCAACGGTGTCAAACCAAAAGCACAGCTTCATACTCGGCCATGTTATTAGTCACTCTGAATGTCAACCTCTTGGCCAAAGGTAAAGTCTCTCCCTCGGGGGTTACTATCACGATCCCAATTCCGGCTCCCTTGTAATTCACTGCTCCGTCAAAGTACATCTTCCATCTCTAAACTGTTATGCTTGGATCTCTTCATCTGGAAATTCAAACTTATACTGATCCCCCTCAACAGGTTGCAATGCTAGAAACTCTGCTACTGCTACGCTCGCCCTTTGACCACTTTGGAGGTGAGATACTCAATGTCAAACTCTGTCAGCAATACCAACCATCTGCCCAATTTTCCCACTAGTGAAGGCACCGAATGAAGATATTTCAGAGGATTTCCTTTGCCACTACCTGGATTTTGTAAGACTGGAAATAATGCCGCAACTTTCTGGAAGCCCACACCACTACAAGACAGATCTTCTTAACTTCCTGATATCGAGCCTCATACGGGAGCATCTTCTTACTCATATAGTAAACTGCATGTTCTACCCCTGTCTCATCTGCATGTACCATCATTTCCCCTAGTGCTTCTGATTCTATAGCCAAATACAATATCAAAGGTCTGCCCGGTCTCGGAGGTTTCAATACAGGAGGCTTTACCAAGTACTCTCTGATCTTGTCGAAGGCTGTCTGACACTGTTCATTCCATCTCACTGGCTGATCTTTTCTCAACAGTTTGAAGATAGGCTCACATACTGATGTCAACTTGGGCGATGAACCGACTGATATACTGAATTTTTCCCAGAAATACTCTAAACCTTTTTTTCTGTCTTCGGTGCAGGCATTTCTGTGATTGCCTTGATCTTCTCGGAGTCTACCTCTATTCTGCCCATTCCCACTGTATGACCAAGCAATTTCCCTGATGTCACCCCAAACACACATTTCTTGGGATTAAGCCGCAGGTTGTATCTGTCAACTCTCTGAAGGAACCTCTCCAGTGCTTCAATATGCCCAACTCTGGTCTCTGATTTCACCATCATGTCATCCACATACACCTCAATCTCTTTGTGCATCAAGTCGTGGAAAAGTGTAGTGGCCATCCGCTGATAAGTAACCCCTGCATTCTTAAGTCCAACGGCATAACCTTGTAGCAATAAGTACCCCACTCGCAATCGTAACAAATGCAGTCTATGTTTGTCTTCCTCAGCCATGAGAACCTGATTGTAACCTGAAAATCCATCTGCAAACGAATACATAGCAGATAAAGACGCACTATCAACCAGAACATCTATATGCGGTAGAGGAAAATCATCATCTTTCGGACAAGCCTTGTTGAGATCTATGTAGTCTACACACATTCGACCTTCCCGGTCTTTCTTCGGCACCGGCACTATATTATCCAACCACTCAGGATACTTCACTACTTCCAGGAACCCCACATCTATCTGTTTCTTAACCTCCTCTCTGTCTTCTCAGCCCATTCTGGTCTCATCCGTCAGAGTTTCTGTTTTACTGGCCTCATATTCGGATAAGTTGGTATTGTGTGCTGGGCAATGTTTCTGTCTACCCCAGGCATGTCCTCATAGGACCAAGCAAACACTTTGGCATATCTGACCAACACTTCTTCTAGTTTCTCTCTCTCTTCAGAGGTAACTTCACTTGCAATCATAATTTCCTTGGGGTTCTCAAGTGTACCCAAGTTAAATACAATACTGGCGGCTGAACTGATGTCAAATATGCTTGATTCGTGCAGAGTAAATGGAAATGACTCAGGCAAGTAAGCAAAAGAGATGTCTTTATTATTGGATAATGCAGAATTACATTCAAACAAATCAGGAAGGTATTTGTCTTCATCATCTATAGACATTTCTTCCTCTGTAATCAGGTCTTCCTCAGACTGTTTGTCTTCTCCAAAGTCAGGCTCTCCAACTTCATCAGTTCTTCCTCCCAATTTCTTCTTCTTTCTTCATAATTTCTTCAACTATCGGCTCCTTACCCAATATATCCTGGAAGATCTCAAACCCAGGTACCACAACACAATTAACTTCCACAGGTTCAGGCTCCCCTTGATATCCTGAAGCTTTCACAAAACATTCCATCAGTTTCAAGCCCTTTTTCTTGACCTTTGGCCTTTCTTCATCCGACTTGTACCCCAAACCCTTCCGAGTAGTCTGTCCTCAGAAATCTGGTAATTTTGAACCTTCACCCGGCTCAAACTTCATTTTTTCCATAATCTTAGCCACCCTAGGATCCACCCTCTCCTCAAAAGTAGCTGACACCTGAAACCTCGTGAAAGGTTGTATCTCCAAGGCAGCCACGACATTATCTAACTCTTCCCGGATAGTAACAACTTCTCCCTCATACGGGAACTTAATCATCTGATGCAAAGTGGAAGGCACGCCCCCAAGTTTGTGAAACCAAGGCCTTCCCAACAATAAGGCGAAAGTAACCGGGATGTCCAATACCTTGAACTCAACCTCATCTTCAATCGGTCCTACCTTGACCATAGCCACAAAGGTACCCTCAACTCCCCTTTGACTGTCATCATAAGCCTTAATAGTCATACTGAAGGGGTCCAAGTCTGTTGCTTTCATACCCAATCTTGCCAGAATTTTCAGCGGGCATACATTGATGGACGAACCATCATCCACCATCACACATGAAGTTCTCTTGCCCCTCACACGACCCTGATGAATAGAAGCATGTTATGATTTTCTCCCCTCTGCTGGGAGTTCATCGTCAGAAAATGATATCTGCAAAGCTTCTTTCTGAACCGACCCAACAAACATTGCAGGGTTGGCGTCTTCCGGTACCACATCTTGCTCAAGGCCTCAACCATGGCTTGTCTATGCTCCGTGATGCACATAACAGTTCCCAGATACTCACTTTGTGCTCTAGTCTTCCTCAATTCCTCAGCACTATATCCCCATCAGTATTTTCTGCAGTCCCAACCACTTCTCTGCCATCTGTCAAAACTTCTTTACCCTTATCTGCCCCATCATTGTAAAAACGACACTGCGCGTCATTCCCCTACTTCTTCCTCGTCACTGCTAGAGAAATCAAGGCAAATTTTTTTTTCCTGCTCAGTCTCATCTTCACTAGTGCTATCCCAGATTCCCAGGCAAAAGGCTTGAGGGTGAAAGGATTTTAAGACAATGTCTTCTGGAGAGCCAGAATTGATCATATAGGCTGGTGGTGGTACGGCACGGTAATTGGGTAAGGGGTTTCTGTGTGTGTCAGGCTGTTCTGTTTCTGGGCAACAGTATTTTCGTGGAGTCTATCAGGTCTTGGATTTCATGGCGGAGTCGGGCGCAATTGTCAGTGTCATGGCCCTTTTGTTGGTGAAAGTGACAGTAAAGGCTTAGTTATAATGTGATGGTAGGGGATTGGGTAATGGTTTGGATCCAAGGGTTTAAGAGCCTTGGCTCTTCATCTGTTTCTCTAGCACCTTCGACAGGGGTCCTCCTATTGAAAAAATCTTCGTTCCGGATAGCGGCAATCTCAGTAGAAATGGGCTTTGTTCCCGATGTTCCCCCAATGGGCCTCCTGTTCAGACCATAGAATTTCTATTCTCGACCTCTTCTTCCTCAATATCCATGATAGTTTCCCTCAACTGCCGAAAGTCTACAATCATGGAGGTCATCCTCCTCAATTTGCTGTAAATGGAGGACTTGGTGCCATTGATAATCATTTTAATCTGATCCTTCTTCGAAGGCCTAGTCTGCATTCTCAACAATTGACCTCTCTATCGGTCCACATATTCCTTAAAACTCTCCTCCGATTTCTGCTTGACATTCTCCAGATCGCGGAGTGACAGATCGATCTCTAGGTCAGTGACATATTGCTTCAGGAAGGCATCAGCCAAATCCCTCCAATCTTCCTTCACTTTCTTCTCCAAAGTGTGGTACCATACCACGGGAGCTCCCTTGAGTGACATTCCAAACATTTTCTGCACTTGGCGCTGAGATAGGCCAACTGAACTCATGATTGATACAAACTGTCGGAGATACACCTTTGGATCCCCATTCCCGTTAAAATTAGCCATATCAAGCATCTTGAACTGTGCCGGCAACTGTTCCTCGAAAGTCAGTGTGTCATAATCCAACAAATCCTCATTCTTACCCCTCATCTTGCGGGTAACTGACTCAACCTGATCCCAAAGTTTCTATAACTCTGTCTGAGACCCAGATACTCTGCCTGCTGCATACTCTGCCATATCATCATCAAAAGTGGGGATATCATCCCCCAATCTGTTCGGAGGTTCCTCTTGTCTCACATCCCCAGAACTACCCACACAGAACGGGACCCAGCTATGCCAGCCACAGCAGTAGTCAAAGTCTGCAACTGTTCAGTGATCTTGGCGAGACCGTTCTCTAACTGATCCATACGGGACATCTCATTATCGGATTCACTCATACTTGTTCTTTTAGTGGTCTTGTCCTTCTCTAACCCAAACGGTATCTATAATGTGTTTTTGAGATATAGATGGTGTTAACATGACATATGTGTGTATGAGGTGCATGAGATGCATGTAACAAATGTAACATACTAAATCAATTAAAATTTTCAAACAAATCAGCCTGTCATCATTTTAGAAGCTTTCGGGCTAATCGTCATAGGAGTGAACCCATACCAGTTTAAATGGCCCAACGAGTTCACATCTCATGACAAGGAGCCCGATTAAATCCAAATGATAACGTTCTGAACACAAGCACAAAGTGGCCCATCAACACTTAGAATCCTTTGGCCCAATCATCATGAAATACGTTCTTGTCCCAGTTTAAATGGCCCAACAAGCCCAATCCCATGACAAGTGGTCCAAGTGGATCCAAACGACGATGTTCCCAAACACAAGCATAGAAAAGGATAATGCAACATAACGTAATAATTTCTACATAATGGCCCATCAATATTTCAGAAGCTTTGGGCCTAATAGTCATAAGGTACGAACTCGCCCCTGTTTAAATGGCCCAGCAAGTCCGCATTTCTGACAATAGTCCAACTGCATCCAAATGAGGATGGTCCACAAGCACATACTCAAGGAAATATTGTTACTTTAGCCAACCCGGTCTATGGGTGGGTTAGCAAGAGTATAGACAAAGGCTCTCACCGGCGAAGGATGGCCCACAACTAGGTCTCCCCACTCAAGGGTTCGAGCGACCAAGTGAGCGCACCCTTTTTATACACTAAGGTACGTGCCAATGAGCTATGTGTGTGACGGACTGTCAATGGATTTCCATTGTAGATTCCCCAGAGTGTAACATCCCGCCTAAGCCAGGAATGCTCCGTTAGGAGACAGGAGAACCCATCTCCATAAGCCTCTATTTCTAACGAAATTTCGGCATGATGTATTCGTAACATCATGTAACCTGGCCCGTAGCCAGCATCCACATACAATCAGAACTCAATCATCTCGGCCTCAGGCCGGAAACACAACATCAAGGCCTCAGGCCTGACTCAAAAAAAAAAACAAAATAAACAAATTGGCCTCCGGCAAGAACTCAAAGAACCTATACTATTACATGACTTATACAAATAAGAATATAATACAAAACTGTACAAAGGGCCGTGAGGGCCCACAATCGACCCAGGGACACCATTGACTGCAAATGGGGCAATCCACCATCTTCAAGTCTTCACCCGCTCTACAGCTAC
Organism: Zanthoxylum bungeanum; assembly: GCA_019454045.1. Classification (NCBI taxonomy): domain Eukaryota; kingdom Viridiplantae; phylum Streptophyta; class Magnoliopsida; order Sapindales; family Rutaceae; genus Zanthoxylum; species Zanthoxylum bungeanum. Next base: position 13,466 of record SKCR01052676.1, read on the forward strand.
TATCCTGCAAAATTACAACTGAAACGATGTGAGTCACATTGACTCAGTAAGTAACCATGCAAACATACCAATCCAGGTTTTAACTTGAAATCGCATATCCATTTTATTTCCATATTACTTGATTAGGTCTTTCCCTGTGAATAAACACCTATGTTCATTACCTTCTATTTTCTACGTCCGTATCCAAACTTCATATCAAAATGTCAAATTCTACTTTACTAACTAACAGGCTATAGTCCCGCATACTTCTGTGCGCTAGTCTGATTCTTTCTTAACTTACTTCTGTACTCTTTATTAATCTGATGTAGGCATTTATAAAAACTTTTCTCTTTTATTATCTTGAATATCATCAAATCGGAGTTTAAATATCTTTTTTTATCAAACAACATCTTCGTCGAACCGTTTATAACTTAGATTCTAGCTTCATTATCACATGACTATGTTATTATTACCTCATGAACTATCATTGTGACGATATATTCCTTTTAAGTAAACAACGACTCATAATCATCATTAATACGTATATGTATATACCTTTACATGAAAAACATATCATCAGGCATTTAAAATCTTACGAAAAGATACTTTTATATATAACGTGTCACCCTACCTATATTAACCATGCACATTCCAATGAAAAAGTCATGCTTCTATGAAATGTTACTTTAATATCTTTCCTGATGCACTCATATGCGAAAGACATCAATGCCACAATGCATACCTTATATAATACACATCACAAATAACTCACTTGGATGCATGATTTATATGCAGAAATCATAAATCAATCTTTACTTCAAATTGATGTGCCTTCATGAACATAATCTATAAATTATTTATGCAGAATACAGAGTTTAAAACGTCACTCGAAAACTAATTTCTGTATTAAAATTCTGAATTCCTTATAAACCGATACTTCTGGAAACTTTCTTTTCTAAAAAGTTCTTTCTGAAAGCTGAAACGGAAGACTGAAAACTATTCTTGAAAACTGAAATCTGTTTCCAAAGAAACTCGAGACTGTGTTTAAAGCTATAATCTGTATCTGAACTGAAAACTGTATCATTAAAACTGTTTCTGAAAACTTAATACTTCAAAACTCATTTCTGAAAACCGGTATCTGGGTATCTGTGGAAATCTTATATCAGAAAATCTGGGATCTGAAATCATTTCCATAATCTGTGTCTCTGTCGGAAAACCCGGTCATATGAGGGCGTTACGTATCGTCCGACCCCTCATATGCCAATCTGGAGGCAGAAGTGCAAAACCATGACTTTGGGGCGTTACGTCTCGCCGTCCCCCAAAGCATGCCACTACTGTCTCATAATCTGGGGGTCTAGGGGAGTGATATCTCTCCGTCCGCCTAGCCCATCTGGAGATCTGAGAGCGTCCCCTCAGTCCTCAACATGTGCACATGTTATCTGTATCTGTCAATTCCATCTGTGTTTCAAGTTACATACTGGGGTGCGTTTTTTACCTCATGCCCCAAAAACCATAAAAAATCATAATCTGTGTCTTAAAATCTTAAAGAAACCTTTCTGAAATACATTCCTTTCAAAAGAAAAACTTAAAACTTTCTTTTAAAAGTATCTGAATTCCTTTTTTAAAACACTTGAATCTCCAGATTATGCTTACGTTATAATGCATGCGTATGCACATGCTTATGCACTTCTATAACTAATGATGTATACTTCTATTCCTTATATGTTGGTTCATCATACATAAGCCCAATACATAAGCCACTAACATTACATCAATCCATACTACAACATACATCTACTGTTATACTAAAGTTTTTTTTTTCAAGCACACGCACAATATTACCATTTTTTATTCAACTAACATGTATTGCAACAAAACTTATAGTTTTCATTTTTAAACCATACTTTACTCATGCTCTCATTTTACCAATGGCTCAATATAACAGATACATAATCCTATATATCTACGAGTACATGCGAATTCCATATCCATACAAAACTATCTTGATAATCATACATAGTAATAATACATGCATATAATCCAACATGTTCAGGATCTCATCTTCATATGTTTATATACCGTAAACCTTGTTCATTTAAGCTTACATCAAAGTACTTTTACCCCAAAACTCATACCTACCATATGCTAATTTGCTGAAGTTCCCATGCATGTTTATCCGCTTTTATGCTTAAATGCATATTCTTTACAATTATAATCTTGTAAACTTAATCTCATACCCTAGGGTGTAGTTTTTCTACAAACCCCCCATACCCAGGTTTTATTAAATTATATTCATAACTATAACTATCATTCACTTGTTTCATCTGTATATACATAACCGGTTCATACCTATGTATATTTCTCTTTGCCTCTGAATACCCCTGATTACCTTTTACTTATATTCCTACATGCAATTGCTTACTCTTATCTGTACCAGTCCACTAGCTTCTGTCTCCTACGATCATCTTATATACATATTTATATCTAGATTTCTTAGTTTCTCACATTGTGCTATATATATATAACTCATTATTATTCTACTTTTGTGCAACGATACTTCTTAAGTAAACAAAGCATGAGTTAACTTACCTGGCTACGCGAGTGCCCTCGATTCGGGTCCGATCTGTCAAGACAAAACACATCAACAGTCAAACCGCTATTTGCGGAACTTTCTACTCAACAACTATAAACTAATGCGGATTCTCTCGGAATCCTCAAATCCTCACCGACTCTTACGTTTTAAGTTTCCTTACTCTAATACAATACTCACTTTGCTATTTTAAACCAACTAGATGGGTCAAATTCTCATTTAACGCGTTAGCGGCAAAGCTTGCGGAAAAGTTTCCGCAAACGCTACGGAAAGGTCTCGAACCCTCCGAACTAAACTGAAATTACCCAACTACCCTCGCAATACATAATTACATACATCATAACTACATTTACGACTATCTACGCCAATCGCGCGAGAACGCCGTTTTACCGGAATCTCGCTATTACTACCGGATCGATCATATCTCCTCCGTTTCACCCCGATTCTACCACATATTATCGTTTTAACATATATAAACATATTCAATTCATAAACATGCAATTCACTAATTTAACATCCGAATAAAAAACGATATACTTGAAAATATGAGATTTTGATCGGAAGGTCGTACCGAAATTACGAGGCCATATTCGGACTCCCGATGGCCATACGAACGCGCTGGTTCGATCGGAATTCCGATCGGAGGTACTGTTCAAAACGGTTTTACTATTCACCGACTCTTTTTCTCTCGATTCGCGCAATTCCGGCCGCTGTTCGGCAAATCTGCCTCCGCACACTCGTAGTACTCTCCGAGGGCTTCCTTTTGGTAGGTAGCACGACTCGTGAACGGGCCCGACGAGCCGGGATCGACACACAATCAATCTCGCCCCTTCTTCTCATTGTTCTCGCCGGATTCCGGAGTCCTATGACTCGCCGCCGGCAACTGGAGGCTGGGGTGCGCGCGCTGGTCCGTTGATGGTGGTGCGCCGGCCACCGGTGCCGAGGTGGCCACGCAAGGGAGAAAAAGGGGGCGACGCATTGTAGATGGGGGGTCGGGTGGGTGCTTATTAGAAGGTTTGGCCATTTTGTAATTAAACACAAACTATGAGGCTTTATATACTGGCATGGAAAATATCAATTTGGTCCCTACGAATTTACAAATCAGCCCCTTATCTAGAACCTTCTGTAAATTCGCAATTTCGGAGCCCTTCTGATGTGATTCTCGAAAAGTGTTCAACACGAAAGTTGTTCGTATCAGAAAAAAGAGTCCGATGGTCCAAAAATCAGCTCGATTGGAGTTCGTTTGCTAATTATGGGTTCAAAACAGTAAACTTGACTCGAATAATAAAAAATCGGTAACTGACTTTCGATCCCACGCGTTTTCCAACGCGACTAAAATTCATTATCTATCATTCTAACTCATATAACATCACTAGAACTCTTATTCTTCATCATCCTCATGATCCGAAACTAAAACAGTCGTCCGGGAATTTTCTGGAACAGTTCTGAAAATCCGGGATGTTACATTCACCCCTCCTTATAAAAATTTCGTCCTCGAAATTTCTCCGTCACTATGCATGCCGATTCATACCCGGTCACATATGCCGAAACTATCCTTTTCTAAACTCTGCTGATATCACTTCTCTGTCTCAACTGTAAACCAACCACTATCTATAGACTAGAATCCACAATGGCTCATCTATTACTTTAATCTGACTATACTGGTTTGTATCTCAACTCCGACTATACTAATATGGTTCTTATCTCTAGCTGTATCGTTCTGGTTCTGATCTCGAATCCTCTGGCCTCACAAGGGCCCTATACTAGTACTATCTCATTCTTACTAACTCTCTTATCTAAAACGGGCGTAAGAGTACTATCTCATCTCAATCTCCTCCCATACGGAGATAACTAATCTATGCACCAATAATGAGCCACCCATGGACCCATAAACGAGCAAACCATGCCCTGAATAATAAGATCAAATCATATCAAAATCAATCATAAAATTAAAGATACAAAAGACCTATATGGTCTTTACCAAACTGAAGACAATCTCCGACAGCTGGATCCCCGCATTGTGCAGTCATTGACTTCTAGACCATAATACTGACTGACTCTAAACCATGCTCTGATACCAACTTTGTAACATCCCGCCTAAGCCAGGAATGCTACCGGCCGGAGAGACAGGAGAACCCATCTCCATAAGCCTCTATTTCTAACGAAATTCCGGCATGATGTATTCGTAACATCATGTAACCTGGCCCGTAGCCAGCATCCACATACAATCAGAACTCAATCATCTCGGCCTCAGGCCGGAAACACAACATCAAGGGCCTCAGGCCTGAACTCAAAAAAAAAAAATATAAACAAATTGGCCTCCGGCAAGAACTCAAGAACCTATACTATTACATGACTTATACAAATAAGAATATAAATACAAAACTGTACAAAGGGCCGTGAGGGCCCACAATCGACCCAGGACACCATTGACTACAAATGGGGCAATCCACCGCTTCAAAGTCTTCACCGCTCACTAACAGCTACTATCCTGCAAAATTGCAACTGAAACGATGTGAGTCACTTGACTCAGTAAGTAACCATGCAACATAACAATCCAGGTTTAACTTGAAATCGCATATCCATTTTATTTCCATATTACTTGATTAAGTCTTTCCCTGTGAATAAACACCTATGTTCATTAACTTCTATTTTCTACGTCCGTATCCAAACTTCATATCAAAATGTCAAATTCTACTTTACTAACTAACAGGCTATAGTCCAGCATACTTCTGTTGCGCTAGTCTGATTCTTTTCTTAACTTACTTATGTACTCTTTATTAATCTGATGTAGGCATTTATAAAAACTTTTTCTCTTTTATTATCTTGAAATATCATCAAATCGGAGTTTAAATTATCTTTTTTATCAAACAACCATCTTCGACCGTTTTATAACTTAGATTCTAGCTTCATTATCACATGACTATGTTATTATTACCTCATGAACTATCATTGTGACGATATATTCCTTTTAAGTAAACAACGACTCATAATCATTATTAATACGTATATGTATATACCTTAGACATGAAAACATATCATCAGACATTTAAAATCTTACGAAAAGATACTTTTATATAAACGTGTCACCTACCTATATTAACCATGCACATTCCAATGAAAAGTCATGCTTCTATGAAATGTTACTTTAATATCTTTCCTGATGCACTCATATGCGAAAGACATCAATGCCTCAATGCATATACCTTATATATATACACCATCACAATAACTCACTTTGGATGCATGATTTATATGCAGAAATCATAAATCAATCTTTACTTCAAATTGATGTGCCTTCATGAACATAATCTATAAAATTATTTATGCCAGATACCTAGTTGAAAACGTCACTCGAAAACTATTTCTGTATTAAAATCTGAATTCCTTATAAAACCGATACTTTCTGGAAACTTCTTTTTCTAAAAAGTTCTTTCTGAAAGCTGAAACGGAAGACTGAAAACTATTCTTGAAAACTGAAATTTGTTTCCAAAGAAATCTGAGACTGTGTTTTAAAGCTATAATCTGTATCTGAACTGAAAACTGTATCATTAAAACTATTTTCTGAAAACTTAATACTTCAAAACTCATTTCTGAAAACCGATATCTGGGTATCTGTGGAAATCTTATATCAGAAAATCTGGGATCTGAAATCATTTCCATAATCTGTGTCTCTGTCGGAAAACCTGGTCATATGAGGGCGTTACGTATCGTCCGACCCCTCATATGTCAATCTGGAGGCAGAAGTGCAAAACCATGACTTTGGGGCGTTACGTCTCCGCCGTCCCCCAAAGCATGCCACTACTGTCTCATAATCTGAGGTCTAGGGGCGTGATATCTCTCCGTCCGCCTAGCCCATCTGGAGGATCTGAGAGCGTCCCCTCAGTCCTCAACATGTGCACATGTTATCTGTATCCGTCAATTCCATCTGTGTTTCAAGTTACATACTGGGGTGAGTTTTTACCTCATGCCCCGAAAACCATAAAATCATAATATGTGTCTTAAAAATCGAAAGAAACCTTTCTGAAATACATTCCTTTTGACAAGAACTCACTTGGGTTGGAAACCAAGCAAACCCCAAGCATCTTTTCTCAAAACCCCAAGAACTTTGAATACTGATTTTGTAGGAACAAAACCCAACCAAGATCAGCCCCTAACCACCATGAAACTCAAGTCCATGATAACCACAAGCATGAATCAGATTGTATTGTTTTTGCTAGCAATGGAGACGCCCCACTAAGTTGCCAAGCTTAGATAAGTCAATTTGAACTTGAAAAGGGGGAATCCCTCCCTTACAAGAAATTTAGCCATAGCCAAAGCTTAAAAGCTTCAAAGTTTGATGAAAATGTCGTGAATGTTATTCCAAAGAAGAAGAAAACAAAGTTTAAATAGGTTACAAAGAGAAACCCTAAAGGTGTGAATGGACAAAAATGTCCCTAAAGTGAAATTACCAAAAGACCTGAAAACTACCCAAACCATTCACTCAAGCACGTCCCCAAAAGTCTTTTCCCACCTAAAGTAGCTTAAAACAATGATTAGAAACTAATCTAACTTAAGCTAATTTGAGGTGCTTACATCAAATAGTAAATTGACGTGCTTACTCAATAAGCAAGGTTCTAAGCATAATTAAGCCTAATGGCATAGTCAACCATGCTAATTACATCATAAATAAAGTCAAAATGTCGAGCACAAATGACAAAAATGCCCCATTTGGCCGAATTCAACATGGTCCCAAAATGGGTGAAATCGGGTCAAAATGATGCTGGTGCTGAAGCTACTCTGCTATGCTTCAGTCTGAGCTGATCTGGGTCAAATGAAATAGCTTGGGGACCTCTCTGGTTATGCCCATATATGTCTCTGGTGTGCACTTGACGCGGTTGCTGCAACTGGTCACATAGCTCTGAGCTAGTCCCGCAAAGGCCTCTCTGATCTTCTTTGCTCTTTGGCGAGTGATTGGACCTGTTGGAAACTGCATGGGTTCTTCCAAGTTGTTAGCTGCATGCTGTAATGTCTCTGGTGTGGTTGGACTCATGTCATTCCCTCCTTGTTGAAAAGGATTCGACCTCGAATCTGAACCTGCATCAAAATGAGTTAAGTCAGAAACATTAAAAGTAGCAGAGACGTTGTACTTACCTTGCAAATCCAGCTTATATGCATTGTCATTGATCCTTTCCAAGACTTGAAAAGGTCCGTCTCCTCTCGATTGTAGCTTAGATTTACGTTGTTCGGGAAATCTCTCTTTACGCATGTGTACCTAAACCCAATCACCAGGTTGAAAGACTACACGTTTTCTTTCCTTATTTGCATGAGAAGCGTATTGCTCGTTCTTTCGTTGAATGTGCTCTTTTACCTTCTCATGGATATGCTTCACCAAATCAGCCTTCCTTTTGCCATCTAACCCTGTATGCTCATCAATAGGTAATGGTAACAAATCCAATGGAGTTAGTGGCTGAAAACCATAAACAATCTCAAAAGGTGAAAATGATGTAGAAGAATGAATGCTACGATTATATGCAAACTCAATAAATGGCAAACAATCTTCCCAACTCTTCAAATTCTTACCAACTATAGTGCGCAATAATTGAGATAAAGTCCTATTAACTACCTCCGTTTGTCCATCAGTCTGTGGGTGACATGTGGTAGAATACAATAGTTTGGTGCCTAGTTTAGCCCACAACACCTTCCAAAAATGGCTAAGGAACTTAACATCTCTATCAGATACAATACTCCTAGGTATACCATGGAGTCGCACTATGTCTCTGAAAAATAAATCTGCAATGTTTGTAGCATCATCGGTTTTATGACATGCAACGAAATGAGCCATTTTACTAAATCTATCAACTACAACAAATATTGAATCTCTACCCCTCTTTGTCCTTGGCAACCTATACAAACCATGTGGCATTAATTTAGATTTAGCATGCTTACATGTTAGACACTGATCACAAATACGCTCAACATCACGTTTCATTTTAGGCCAATAAAAGTGCTCATGTAAAATAGCTAAAGTCTTAGTAATCCCAAAATGCCCCATCAAACCTCCCCCATGCGCTTCTTTCACAGCAACTCACGCATACTACAAGTAGGAACACACAACCTGTTCGCTTTAAATAAGAAACCGTCATGAATGTAAAACTTTCCAAAGATGACTTTGCACAAGCAACAATAATCTCACCAAAATCAGAATCACACTCATATAGTTCCTTAATCAAATCAAATCCCAACATCCGTGCATGCATTGAAGTAATTAAAACATACCTGCGAGATAATGCATCGGCCACGATGTTTTCTTTACCTTGCTTGTAGCGTATAATATATGGAAATGACTCAACGAATTCCATCCATTTTGCGTGTCGCTTATTCAGCTTACCTTGACCCTTCAAGTGTTTTAATGATTCATGGTCGGTGTGGATCACAAACTCTTTAGGCCACAAGTAGTGCTGCCACGTCTGAAGTGCTCTCACAAGCGCATATAACTCTTTATCGTACGTGGGGTACCTCAAAGCTGCTCCATTCAGCTTCTCACTAAAATAGGCTATTGGCCGCTTTTCTTGCATAAGAACTGCTCCAATACCTAACCCTGATGCGTCGCACTCAATTTCAAATGTCTTCTCGAAGTTGGGTAGTGCCAAAATGGGCGCACTGCATAACTTCGCTTTAAGATCCTGGAATGCTCGCTCTTGCGCCTCGCCCCATTGAAAACCAACTGTCTTCTTTACTACCTCGGTTAATGGCGCGGTAATGCTACTGAAGTCCTTGACAAATCTCCTATAGAAGCTCGCTAAGCCATGAAAGCTTCGGACTTCTGTCACTGTAGTTGGTGTAGGCCATTCCTGAATTGCCTTCACCTTCTCTACATCTACCTCGATGCCATCTGCACTCACAACAAATCCAAGAAAAACAAGTCTATCCATGCAAAATGTGCATTTGTCAGAGTTAGCATATAGTTGTTCTTTTCGTAAAACATCAAGTACATGTCTCAAATGTAATTCATGCTCCTCAATCGATGTACTGTAAACTAAGATGTCATCAAAGTATACCACAACAAACTTACCTATAAATGCACGCATAACATGATTCATTAATCTCATAAATGTGCTAGGTGCGTTTGTAAGACCAAATGGCATAACTAACCATTCATATAATCCATATTTGGTCTTAAATGTGGTTTTCCACTCATCTCTCTCTCTCATGCGAATTTGATGGTATCCACTTTTCAAATCAATCTTACTAAATATCTTGGAACCATGCAATTCATCTAACATGTCATCTAGCCTAGGAATAGGATGGCGATACTTTACCGTTATATTATTGATGGCTCGACAATCAACACACATCCGTCATGTCCCATCTTTCTTAGGAACTAGAAGCACTGGTACTGCACAAGGACTCATGCTTTCCCTTACATACCCCTTGTCCATCAAATCCCGCACTTGCCGTTGAAGTTCCTTTGTCTCCTCAGGATTGCTTCTATAGGATGGCCTGTTGGGAATGACTGCTCCAGGTACGAAGTCTATCTGGTGCTCAATGCCTCTAATGGGTGGAAGCCCACAAGGAATGTCCTCAATCAGTACATCGTTGTAGTCCTGCAAAAGAGATGAAATAGACATAGGAAGCAAAGAGTCAGTGTTAGAAAAATAAACATGGGGCTCCTTGTAAACTAACAATAGCATCAGGCTGTTTACTTGAAAGCTCTCCTCGCTTCACCCTCACCCATGTAGAAACTTCTTTTCACTCTCCCTTTGGTATCCCCCTTACTTTCACTCTCACTTCCCTTGGGTAAACTCTCGGCCTTGGCCTTATTTTTCACACTCTCACTAGTTTCCCCCAAGTTAGTGTTTGCACTCGCCCTCTCTTTATCCCTCTCAAGTTGCAACTTAACCTGATCTTCATGGACTTTGCTTTGGTGTAAGTGGGTATAGTGTAATGGGTTTCCCTTTATGTTGAAATGAATACTTATTCTTGAACCCATCATGAATCACCTTCTTATCAAACTGCCACGGCCTCCCCCAAAAGTATATGACCACGCCCGCATGCATCAGAATCACATCACATAGAACATCATCTGTGTAAGGCCCAATGGTAAAGCTCAATAATACCTGCTTCGTTACCTTCACTTCACCACAATCATTAACCACTGCAACTTGTAAGGCTTGGGGTGCTTCAAGCAACTCAACCCCAATCTCTCAATCAAAGTCGTGCTAGCCACATTGGTACAACTGCCTCCATCTATAATCATACTACAACCCTTACCATTCACACGGCATCTGGTGTGGAATATGTTCTCCCTCTGCTGATCACTCTCATCCTCAACAACTTGTGCTGTCAAAGCACGCTTAACAACTAGGGATAAGTTATCTAAAGGGTATGCAGCTCCCTCATGGTCACTAGCATCTTCTAACTCCGGCATCTCATCCTCAACCTCATCATCTGTAGAGTACACATCTCCGCTCTTGTCAATCACTAAGGAGCGCCTATTGGGACACTGTGAAGCATAGTGTCCCATGCCCAAACACTTGAAACACACTGACATCCTTAGTTCTCGTAGTTGTACCCTCAGGTTTAGGTCTAGGTTTACTCGATTCTGCAAACTCTTTACCCTTGCCACTAGGTTCGGCTCTAGGCTTGTTAAAGCCTCCACTGAAATCACCTCTAGGCTTGTTAAAGCCTCCATCTCGCTTCTCATTCGAAACCCATTTCCCATTCCAAGTAGAAGTAGTCTAAGTACCAAATCTGGATGTGGCCTTCTTCTTGAGTTGCCTCTCTACCTTGATAGCCATGTGAAGCATGTCCTCCAAATCAACATAATGATGTAACTCCACCATGTTGGCAATCTCCCTATTTAAGCCTCCAAGAAACCGTGCCATAGTAGCCTCTGCATCCTCAACTACATTCGCCCTGATCATGGCAACTTCCATCTCTGTGTAGTAATCCTCAACACTATTGGTACCTTGATACAGATGTTGTAGCTTCTGATACAACTCACGGTAGTAATGGCTCGGAATGAACCTCTTCCTCATAAGACCTCTGAGTTCTTCCCAAGTCTGAACTGGTCTCTCATAGTTTCTTCTCCGAGTAGTAACAAGCTGATCCCACCATATCATGGCATAATCAGTAAACTCAATAGCTGCCAGACTGATTTTCTTCTCATCTGAGTAGTGATGGCAATTGAATATCAGCTCAATCTTCTTCTCCCATTCCAAATAAGCCTCGGGATCATTCTTCCCCTGAAAGGTTGGTATCTTGATTTTAATGCTACCTAGATCTCCATCTAAGTCCCCCCTCTCTACCAAAACCCCTTCGATCATAATCCCCTCGCCTATCATCAAATGCACCTCTATCATCAAATCGTCTATCCCTCCTATTATGTCTCCCATCAAACCTCCTATCACACACCCTCTACCAAACCCCCTACCATGCCTCCTATCTTGTCTAGGCTGAAAACTCTCCTTAACATCATCAAGATCATCAAAATCATCAAAGTCATTCTCGGCTTCTTCTTCATCTGATGGTATATGTTGCGGTGGTACTCGACGTGGTGGCACATTATGAGGTGGTGGTACATTATGAGGTGGTAGTACATTATGAGGTGGTGGTACATTCTGAGGTGGTGGTGCTCTGGGAACACTGCCCGACTGAATACTCTCTACACTCTTGGACAACCTTTCCAATGCAGCATTCATATTCTCCATCATATCTGTAAACTTTCTTTCCATAGCTGCAAGCTTCTCATCGACGGTTAAACTAACACCTGCCATTTCAAAGCTCAACAAACAAATTAGTAATAACAAGAAAGTACTACGATATGTAAAATCCTCTCAAGCTCACAATCTCACGTGTTTACACTCAATTATATCACTCCACTCGTGTTTGTACTCTATTGGCTTTTACCCGATACTGTGCTGCTCACCTCACTGCCTTTTACCACTATTGAGTTCTTCCTCAATTCAATTACAAATCAACTCAATTCCCAGAATGGTCAACTAAGATGTAGTCCACAAGCTAGCAGAAACACAATGTATATATAGAGCAAGTGGAATAGAAAATAAGATAAGTAATCACACAGAGACTCAATTGAAAGAAACCTATAGCTAGAGTGTTCAGAATAAGAAAGAATGACGAGTTAGCTAAATGCAATAAATAAGCAAGCAAGCAATCAACGTGTCACTGAAGTAATCTTGTGGTCACTCACTATAGTGTTTGAGCTCACCTTTCTTTTCTTCTCACACACACTCACAAGTGTTTACACTCCAATGAAACACAATGAAGCACAAAGGATTTCAATTCAGCAATAACACAAATATAGTCTTTCAAGCTCAAACCAATACAAACCAAATCAAATCAATGTAACTCATGTAAAGCAATCCAATCAACTTGCAAATGGTCTAATCAAGCTAAGCACAATGCGACCAATTCTCTTTCTTCTTTTTTTTTTCACTTTTTTTTTTCAAAACAAGTAGGTGACTCAGCTGCTTACGTAAGTAGCTTACAAGTAGGTCAAGTAAGCATGTCAATTCGGCAATGGTAAGTTACAAACCAACTAAACACTTTTCCAACTAGCTTGGTGATGCAACAACTTGCCTCTTCAAGCACCTCTCAAATGCAATGATGGCTACTCAAGTTTCCATGTCAAGCTCATGAGTGCTTCCATTTTCAATGTCATGCTAATGATTTCAACACAAATCCAATGTCAAACTAATGATGGCTCACGCAAATCAGCAAGCACACTTGTTAATTCATGCTTCAACATAAGCACATCAAGCATCTTACTCACGGCAATATGTGTAACAAAGCAACCAGACTTGTCTCACAAAGTTAACAACACACAAGCTTAAGTAAACTTCAGGAGTAAGTCACGGCCTCATCAATCCATAAGCATTTCATTTTGTTTCAACACTCATTCACTCAAATGCCTCACCAAATCACTCAAACAAACTTGTTTTCCACACACTTCACAAGATTGCAACAACTTCACAAAGATTGCAAACAAGCTAGTTCAAGCAATGCTAGGAGTAATGAAGTGCAATCTGATTTTCTCAAAGTAGATATGAACAATACCTATTGAAAACAAGCTAAGTGACATGTATATGGCAAGAACAAAGCAAGGGTGGTGATGGTACTTCCTTGGCCGAATCTGACCTGATGCATTTTTTTTTTTTTGAAACTAATAACTTAATAACAATGTTAAACACGTCCTAGTAACTTACAATTAACAACTAAACACTTGATTCAAGCAAAGAACACAAAAGCCCCAATTTTGACCTAAGTAGCCAAAGCTTAACTCAAAGAAATACTCAAAATTAGCACAAACTACTAAAGGACAGATTGTTATTCATGCAACAAGGATTACAAATCTGCAAGAAACAACAAAGAACACCAATGGCCGAAACTTGAGGACAAATTCCTTAATGGCCGAAATCAACAACAACAACAAAAACAAAGATGAATACAAGATTAAACAACACAAAGGATAGGAAATCAGACCTCAGAACCCTAAGCTCATGATACCAAATGACAAGAACTCACTTGGGTTGGAAACCAAGCAAACCCCAAGCATCTTTCTCAAAACCCCAAGAACTTTGAATACTGATTTTGTAGGAACAAAACCCAACCAAGATCAGCCCCTAACCACCATGAAACTCAAGTCCATGATAACCACAAGCATGAAATCAGATTGTATTTTGCTAGCAATGGAGACGCCACTAAGTTGCCAAGCTTAGATAAGTCAATTTGAACTTGAAAAGGGGAATCCCTCCCTTACAAGAAATTTAGCCATAGCCAAAGCTTAAAAGCTTCAAAGTTTGATGAAAATGTCGTGAATGTTATTCCAAAGAAGAAGAAAACAAAGTTTAAATAGGTTACAAAGAGAAACCCTAAAGGTGTGAATGGACAAAAATGTCCCTAAGTGAAATTACCAAAAGACCTGAAAACTACCCAAACCATTCACTCAAGCACGTCCCCAAAAGTCTTTTCCCACCTAAAGTAGCTTAAAACAATGATTAGAAACTAATCTAACTTAAGCTAATTTGAGGTGCTTACATCAAATATAGTAAATTGACGTGCTTACTCAATAAGCAAGGTTCTAAGCATAATTAAGCCTAATGGCATAGTCAACCATGCTAATTACATCATAAATAAAGTCAAAATGTCGAGCACAAATGACAAAAATGCCCCCATTTGGCCGAATTCAACATGGTCCCAAAATGGGTGAAATCGGGTCAAAATGATGCTGGTGCTGAAGCTACTCTGCTATGCTTCAGTCTGAGCTGATCTGGGTCAAATGAAATAGCTTGGGGACCTCTCTGGTTATGCCCATATATGTCTCTGGTGTGCACTTGACTCGGTTGCTGCAACTGGTCACATAGCTCTGAGCTAGTCCCGCAAAGGCCTCTCTGATCTTCTTTGCTCTTTGGCGAGTGATTGGACCTGTTGGAAACTGCATGGGTTCTTCCAAGTTGTTAGCTGCATGCTGTAATGTCTCTGGTGTGGTTGGACTCATGTCACCTTTCAAAAGAAAAACTTAAAACTTTCTTTTAAAAGTATCTGAAATTCCTTTTTAAAACACTTGAATCTCAAGATTATGCTTACGTTATAATGCATGCGTATGCACATGCTTATGCACTTCTATAACTAATGATGTATACTTCTATCCTTATATGTTGGTTCATCATACATAAGCCCAATACATAAGCCACTAACATTACATCAATCCATACTACAACATACATCTACTTCTACTGCTATACTAAAGTTTTTTTTTTTCAAGCACACACGCACAATATTCCCATTTTTTATTCAACTAACATGTATTACAACAAAACTTATAGTTTTCATTTTTAAACCATACTTTACTCATGCTCTCATTTTACCAATGGCTCAATATAACAGATACATAATCCTATATATCTACGAGTACATGCAAATTCCATATCCATACAAAACTATCTTGATAACCATACATAGTAATAATACATGCATATAATCCACATGTTCAGGATCTCATCTTCATATGTTTATATACCGTAAACCTTGTTCATTTAAGCTTACATCAAAGTACTTTTACCCCAAAACTCATACCTACTATATGCTAATTTGCTGAAGTTCCCATGCATGTTTATCCGCTTTTATGCTTATATGCATATTTCTTTACAATTATAATCTTGTAAACTTAATCTCATACCCTATGGTGTAGCTTTTCTACAAACCCCCCATACCCAGGTTTTATTAAATTATATTCATAACTATAACTATCATTCACTTGTTTCATCTGTATATACATAAACCGGTTCATACCTATGTATATTTCTCTTTGCCTCTGAATACCCCTGTTTACCTTTTACTTATATTCCTACATGCAATTGCTTACTCTTATCTGTACCAGTCCACTAGCTTCTGTCTCCTAGGATCATCTTTATATACATATTTATATCTATATTTCTTAGTTTCTCACATTGTGCTATATATATATAACTCATTATTATTCTACTTTTGTGCAACGATACTTCTTAAGTAAACAAAGCATGAGTTACTTACCTGGCTACGCGAGTGCCCTCGATTCGGGTCCGATCTGTCAGACAAAACACATCAACAGTCAGAACCGATATTTGCGGAACTTTCTACTCAACAACTATAAACTGCGGATTCTCTCGGAATCCTCAAATCCTCACCGACTCTACGGTTTAAGTTTCCTTACTCTAATACATACTCACTTTGCTATTTTAAACCAACTAGATGGGTCAAATTCTCATTTTACGCGTTCGCGGCAAAGCGTGCGGAAAAGTTTCCGCAAACGCTACGGAAAGGTCTCGAACCCTCCGAACTAAACCGAAATTACCCAACTACCCTCTCAATACCATAATTACATCATAACTACATTTACGACTATCTACGCGCCAATCGCGCGAGAAACGCCGTTTTACCGGAATCTCGCTATTACTACCGGATCGATCATATCTCCTCCTCCGTCCACCCCGGATTCTACCACATTTATCGTTTTAACATATATAAACATATTCAATTCATAAACATGCAATTCACTAATTTAACATCCGAATAAAAAACGATATACTTGAAAATATGAGATTTTGATCGGAAGGTCGTACCGAAATTACGAGGCCATATTCGGACTCCCGACGGCCATACGAATGCGCTGGTGCGATCGGAATTCCGATCGGAGGTACTGTTCAAAATGGGTTTACTATTCACCGACTCTTTTTCTCTCGATTCGTGCAATTCCGGCCATTGTTCGGCAAATCCGCCTCCACACACTCGTAGTACTCTCCGAGGGCTTCGTTTTGGTAGGTGGCACGGCTCGTGAAACGGCCCGACGAGCCGGGATCGACACACCAATCTCACGCCACTTCTTCTCATTGGTTCGCCGGATTCCGGCGTCCTATGACTCGCCGCTGGCAACTGGAGGCTGGGGGTGCGCCGCTGGTCCGTTTGATGGTGGTGCGCCGGCCACCGGTGGCCGGAAGGTGGCCGGCGCAAGGGAGAAAAAGGGGGCGACGCATTTGTAGATGGGGGGTCGGGTGGGTGCTTATTAGAAGGTTTGGCCATTTTGTAATTAAACCCAAACTATGAGGCTTTATATACTGCCATGGAAACTATCATTTGGTCCCTACGAATTTACAAATCAGCTCCTTATCTAGAACCTTCTGGAAATTCGCAATTTCGGAGCCCTGCTGATGCGATTCTCGAAAAGTGTTCAACACGAAAGTTGTTCGTATCATAAAAACGAGTCCGATGGTCTAAAAATCAGCTCGATCGGAGTTCGTTTGCTAATTATGGGTTCAAAACAGTAAACTTGACTCGAATAATAAAAAATCGGTAACTGACTTTCGATCCCATGTGTTTTCCAACGCGACTAAAATTCATTATCTATCATTCTAACTCATATAACATCACTAGAACTCTTATTCTTCATCATCCTCATGATCCGAAACTAAAACAGTCGTCCGGGAATTTTCTGGAACAGTTCTGAAAATCCGGGATGTTACACAGAGGGAAGGTGGAGCGAGGCTCAGTTAAATACCCAAGCCTCTTAGGCTCTTATCGCTTGGTGTCAGGAATAAACAACGAGTCCTCCAAATTAGTCCATCACAATAGGCTACGAGTAGATGGTTATCTAGATGCCTTCACAGCATTTCCTTCTAGAAAGGTAGTGAATGAAGGAAGACACCAAACCATTACCTAGCCTCAAAATGCCTTTGATTAACCCCCATTTTATCCACTATAGACACGGTCAATTAAAACATAAATCCAAACATCACAAGACAATATTTCGGAGCCGATTCTCTATCCCCAGTGGAGTCGCCAGACTGTGGGAACACAGGAACTGGGCGACGCATGATGTCCCGGGCTCGCGGCCCGGTCGGGAGTACGGAGTAGCCCGCGGGGGACTAAACCGGAGAGTAATGGAGTCGCCACCCGGTGTGAGCCAGGAAAATGAGATTTAAGGCCGCACTCACCCCTCGCAAGGGAAGACCTCAAACCGTTGGGTTCGGAATGGTCCCTTACTTATGTCACTTGTAATAAAAGGATTTATGTAATAATTCAATCAAGCTTAAGTAACACTTATTTCCAAGAGTATCATGCTTCTAAATTCACATGCATACATCAACAAGTTCATCACAACATGCAACATCACATGGCAATCTCACGAACATTTCTCAATCATATGATAGGGAAAACTAAGAACAACCTAATCATGCTGGAATATCATCCCAATAACACATCGAATGGGTGAATGCAGGAATACAAATGATATGATTGGCTACATAATGCAAGGGAGATCACCCAAAAGGCAGCTGTGCATGAAATATGATGAGACAGACTTAGTTCAGTGTGTGCGCGTTCGTGTAGCGTTCGTAAACGCGTTCGAACGATAAACAGAAAGTTCTCGTTCGTGTAGCGTTTGATAATGCGTTCGAACGGATTCGGATCTGATGAAACAAAATGCATGCGCCTTCGAGTAGCGTTCGTAAACACGTTCGAACGGGAAACAGAAGGTTCGCGTTCGTGTAGCGTTCGATAATGCGTTCGAACATATCCAGACCTGATGAAACAAAATGTATGCGCGTTCGAGTAGCGTTTGTAAAACGCGTTCGAACGGGAAACATAAGGTTCGCGTTCGTATAGCGTTCGAAAACGCGTTCGAATGGGAAGAGGCCTGATGCACAAAATATGAAGCAATACATACATAAAAAAGGCAAATAGCGAAATACGAAGCGCGGCGAAGCATCGTGGCGAAGGATTTTGACCTCTCCAATTAGAGGACCTTTCATCGCACTTACTAAGCCCGTGCACTTATCTCAATGCATATAAAATAAAGATAATCATATCAAACTTGGTATGTCTGATTGAACATATCTTACATTCAACCGAACACACATCAATCGGCGCGGCAAAGCATCATGGTAAAGGATTTTAACCTCTTCAATTAGAGGACCTTTCATCACACTTACTAAGCCCATGCACTTGATTGCATCATGCATACAAAAATAAAGACAATCACATCAAACTTAGTTTGCCCGATTGAACATATCTTGCATTCAACCGAACACACATCAACCGGCGCGGCAAAGCATTGTGGTAAAGGATTTTAACCCCTCCAAATAGGGGGACCTTTAATCCGACTTACTAAGCCCATGCGCTCGATTGTATCATACATACAAAAGTAACATGCAGAATAAATAAATAAATCAAAGCAACATAAAACAAAAGAATGTGCCGTTTACTTAAGTGGTATGTGGAGTTGTATCCCGAGTACAGATCATACTACCATCCATTCGGAATAGGCTATGAAATGTATGTCCGGGTTTCCATCCTATATACCACAAGAGGCGACACATTTTCCATTTCATTCAAGCCACAACATGCATCCACAAACGACTCTCATGCGAATAGAATTCAATAAACAATCAAAAGAAACGAATATAAACTAATGAGAAAAGTGCCCTCAGGTCTAACCTTTTAAATCACCTCTCGGATGTACGGTACACTATCGTCGGAAGGGTGGATGCTCTGCAACTCTTCCGGTTCACTAGTTCACTGCTCTCATTCGTTGTCTTATTGTTTTGAGTCGTCGTTCTCCGTCTTTTGCTGCTGCTTTTGACTCCGATTCGCTGCCGTTTTGCTATTGTTTTGCTGCTGTATTTTAGTCACTGTTTTTGGGATGTTTTGGCTACTGTTTTGGATGTGATTTGTGGTGGCGTTATGGTGTGGTTCGGGGCTGTTTTATGTGTGTTTTAGGGCTGCTGTATGGACTATTTTTCGGTGATTAGGAAAGGGGATCAAGGGAATTTTTGTGTTATTTCTTGAGTATGTGTGAACTTCTAGGGTTTCTGTGTGTGTTGTGATTTTCGTGTGAGTTGTGTGTATCTTCTGTATGAGCTAGGGGTGCATGTCTTGGTTAGGGGTTGTTTATATAGAGAAGGGCTAGGGCTTCATCTTGTCTCACAAGGAAGGGATTTGATTTTGTGTTGAGCAAGGAAAGTCAAAGATTGAGGGGGGGAAATTTGGTTTAGATTAGGAAGTCAATATCTTTAATTTGTTATAATTAATTTTAATTAGGCATGATATTTGTTAAGTTTGGAATATAATATTTGATTCATCTTTATTAGGCATGCAATATCTTTAATTTGTGTAAGTAGTATATGACTTGACGCTGTTTCCAGAAGCCGACCACATTATAACAAAGACCGACCATATAAGCTCGGTTACCTCAGGCCAGGACAAAAGTATTTATGGAGAGCTCGGCAAGTTGTTTAGCCGACCTCATAAAATCCAAAGAATATAAGTACGAAAGGATTTTTACCTTTACACATGTCATTATCCAAAGGCATCTTCCAGGCTGTCGCCATTAT
The DNA here is from genome assembly GCA_019454045.1 of Zanthoxylum bungeanum. Taxonomy (NCBI): domain Eukaryota; kingdom Viridiplantae; phylum Streptophyta; class Magnoliopsida; order Sapindales; family Rutaceae; genus Zanthoxylum; species Zanthoxylum bungeanum. Next base: position 33,902 of record SKCR01052676.1, read on the forward strand.
TGATTATGCGTGGCAGGGAAGAAAGCAGAATTGATATGACAGACTGTCAGGAGGCAGGCTTACTTTCGGCAAGTGTAGACCAAGGCCAGAGAACCCATCAAATCAGTCAGACATTACGCGGAAAGCTTTGCAAGTGGGAAGAACACTATAACATTTTGAGGAGTATATAAAGGGAGGGCAGTCTCATGTTTTAAAAATGAGAGAGATAGAAAAATAGCTTTTTTACACACAGTAATTTGTAACACTATATTCGTAAAACTACTCGGTTTCCACACTGACCAACCACAAAACTGGTCGGGCGAGCACTTTTCAGTAATACAACACCCACCCGTTTCGTGCCCGTTGACGTAGGTTGGATTCAATCCACCAAACCACGTTGAATTATCTTATCAGTCTGTGTGTTATATCCATCTTTTGCCAAAGTTTGCTTTTGGTTTCCCATAACCAACAAATTCATTATTGAAGGATGATTATCTCAGGAGCAATATTCCCTTATTGCCCCTGAGACTAAAATCAGTCGTCAACACAATTTATAAAAACCATAAATCTATTAGAGCATCTAAAATCAATTCTTTGATGGTGTAGTTTGAATAATCTGTTCACGATTATTTTTCGTTCCAATAATAATTTAGATAATCAATTCCTCAAACAAACCTCCTTCAATAATGAATTTATTTGTTAAGTAGGGAACTAAAGTAAACTTAGCAAGTAGACTAGAAAATCAAAGAGACAGAGAGTTACGTTGTTCAGCGGAGAGTGACTCTAACCTACGTCCACGAGAGTAAGAGTTTACAAAGAGAAAAATAAGCACATCGAGTCTTAGAACTATTGGGGCAGATGTGGAACCCATAGAGTCAGATCAGTGTCCTGAGCAGTGGAAATGGTTTTAACCTGAGGATATAAAATTTGGGTGTAATTTTAAATTATTAATGATATATTATATTACATTACAAGTGTATAGGAAAAAATCGGGACCGAATAGGAGTCTGAAAACTCAAAAATGAAGCAAAATAAAATTTCCACTCGTAGTATGTTGAACACTCTTTTTTTTTCTTTTTCAAATGCTTCCAGTCAGCTGAAGCAATTTAGGTATCTAAACACTTCAAAACACTCAAAATTAATTTTTAATTTCAAAACCAACATCAACACATGTTATAGAATAAAAATCAAGTTTTTCAAAATATTAAATATTTTTATAAAAACATAAATTTATTCTAAATACACATTTGCGTAAATTTGAATACAATACACAAATCATTTTAGAATCTCAATTAGAAATGTCTCATGAACAATTCTAGTTCACCTAAAGGTGGTCGAATGAATCTAGAATGGTAGCCATAGCTATAAGCTTTAATCTAGAGTTACAAACTCTTATTAATTATTCCATGTCCAACATGAACATCTTTGACCTAAATTATAAGTGTGTTGTGTTTATACATCTAAAGTATCTTTACACAATTGATTAGTCTTATTCAACATTAATCTATGCGATCATGCATCCAATACAAAAATAAACATAGCTGATGAGAATATCAAACTTTACCTAATAAACATGATGCAATATCCAATCTACCTCTCCTTTGTTGCAATTGTTGGAGAGCCTCTAAGTTGTGCAAGCTTGACTTCAAGATCCAATCTTGTTTCCAATACTTCCAAGCTTCACTTCAAGATCCAATCTTAATTTCTCCAAGATGAAATGTTGTAGAGACCTGACAAGCTTCTCTAAACACTTCTCTAACTTAGGCTAATCTCTCTAAGAATTTGCTTATGCTTATTATTTTTCTCGTAATTAAAATCTTCCTAAAGCTTGCTATTTATAGCAAAACTTAGGTCATTTTTAATTAATAAAAGTTGTAATCAACTTTTAAATGGGCTTAATCTAATTTGTCCAAATATATATAATTAAGTGTGACTAATCTCAATTGTCTCCCACTTTGATTTAATTTAATTAAATCAAGCCAAGGATTAGAAAATGGATTAGTTAAATGTTTCCCACCTTGATTTAATCCAATTAAATCAAGCCAAAACCATTTATTATTACATACTTACAATTACCATAATATCCTCAAATGGTAGAGATAATTATGATCTTACAATTAAGCCGCTGTGTAATTATTAAATTAATTCAATTAATCTAATTAGGTCAAAGTAAATAATCAATATTATCCAATAACACTTGATTATCTTAGTTGATAATTATAATACCAATTATTTTCTTTTATCAAAATTAATCGGTTACCTAACTGCTCAAAGAGTACACTTCATATTGGGACTCTCTAAGTTCAGACACGTTCGTCATATAAGCCTAGCTAATATGTACATAATTCAGCCACCTCCGAATTCGCGAAGAACATGAACGACCTTTCTAGACTATACAAGTCGAAGTTATCACATATGTTTAACAATCCCTCTGTTGTAGGCTATCCGAGTTGTGCTCAGGAAATATAGAATACACCATCAAGTTTCCAAGGTGCACATCTCATGTCGACATGTCCATGATTCTTTACAACTGATGCGATGCACCCTAGGTGATCGGTTTTGGCCAAAGTCTTTAAGAATCGTGAATTTACTCACATGGATACCTAGACCCCTTATGATACACATACGGGCCGTCAGATCCTATCTTGCTTCACACTTTATTACCGAGTGCATCGGTCTACACCCAACGAACATCTATAAGCCAGACCATGAAAGATTTCTGACATAAATGGCATCAAAGTGTAGAGGACCTCACACAAAATTAATGTTATCCTCTAGTCAAAGGTTACATGTGCTACTCGACTCGAGGAGATTCCTGTTGATGTTGGTGTGTACTTCCAACTATTATGAATCACTTATGAGTCATTCAGTATTCGCTTCAATGAATACTCACATGTCTATACGAGTTTCCAAAACTCATCGTACATCAGGTTAAACTAGTGGAACTCCAATTCCAATATAGGACATGTCCTAGTCTTCTAGGTTATAGGAATTCAACCGTATTCCAAAACCAACGACTAGGAATATTTACTTTAAGAATAGTTTACACCCAGTGTCAAGACTATTCTAAGGTCGATGTCATTCTTTGAATATTTATGCATCAATCTAATAAGCATAATGACAATACCATTAATGAGGTATGAAATGAAAATGTAGTTATTTTATTAATAAATAATAAAATGTACAATTTGGATTGGCACTCCAAGCACCAACTCCATAAACAACATACCCGTTACAACTCTCTCAAATGATCGGATACTGACATGTTTCTATCTCTACCACTAGTTTAGAAGCTCTTGTTTTTTTACGAGTAGTGAGATGCAAAAATTATTCACTTGTGAGTGGCTTCAACCCCTTTATATGGGCTTCCAAGTCTACTATTCCACCAACCCATGACGTTAGCTCATGTCACTCTGACATCATTACATCATGTTTTTTTTTCTAACCACTCGTTAAACAGTTGCTCTAATATCTGGCTTAACCATCATTGTTAGCAGAAACTCATCATTCCAATCTTTTGGCCACTGCTACATGCTTTATTGGTGTAACAGTCTGTGGTTCACTTGCTCTAGCACTACTTCGTCTGTCAGGGTCTCTTCCCAAAGAGAGTCGATGACCCAATTTCGTTACATCAGTCTTTTGGAGGCTCAAACTTCCAAATATGACATACGTCATATGCGTTCAAGTAAAAAATATCTAGTGGTCTCAGTTCCGCTCCTCGGGTCGGCATACTGAGGTAAATGATGCTTGATCATGTTTTTTCCAACTTTTTCAACATCGAGTCAGCTTCCTCAAACATTCAAATGTTGCCAAAACTTAACATGCTCAAAAAGTGATTCTTTACTCCCAAATATAAGAGTGTCAAGGTAACAAAATAACCTGATAAGACTGGAGTCTATCCACAGGGAATAAATTTAATAAGATAAAATAATAATTTGAGTGAAAAATAAAAAAGGTTGGATTGTTTAAAGTGAATGGAAATTTTAATTTAAACTGCAATAATAAAATATTGGGGCTATGAGATCCACTTTTAATATTTCAAATTTAGAAATCTTAATTTTTATACTATATAAATTGTCATTATTGCCCAACTAATTTATTTCAGGAATTAATTATATCAAAACATATGAATCAGGCCATAAAAGCGGTGATAACTTTTATATATAACAAGTCCAATTAGGTACTCAATTATGCCAAATAAATAAAACCAGCAAGGTAAGCGGTAACAATGTTTATCAATTTATCCAGATTTAAATTAACTATTAATAATTAGATTACTATTTATATTTATAATTTAAGTGATATTAATCTATATTGTCATATTAAAAGCTTCACCCTTTACCCCAGCAGAAAGAAATTAGCTACTCATAATTTGAATAAAAACACTAATAATTTTATTACTAAAGGAAAAAAAAAATTATAAAAATAAAAAAAATAAAACACACAAGAGCTTGATCCCTTCACAAATTTTCAAAATGAAATTGTGTGTAGGAATCACTATTTTGATAGATGTCAAACCCTCTATTTATAGTAGGAAGCTCAACATCTCTGACTTGATAATTCAATAGGGAATAGTCACAAACGGCCAATTCACCTTTCGATGGGTTTGCCTTTTTTGAGTTATTTATTTTTAAATTAAGAAAGCCACCATCATCAATGATAAAAATGGCATACAAAAGTCAATATGATGTATGATCAATAGGGTCCAACGGTCACAGCCACATGCAATTTTTGATCTTGCTCTGGGAGTATCAAAGTGTGAAAGTTGTGATATGTCTTGACAGTAAAAAATTTCAAGGTTGATTCGTATCTAGCTGTCACGTTCTTTTGGATTTTCTGGGTCCTGAAATTTAGATTTCATATCCATTTTTCTTGATGAGCATCCAAATTATTATTTTTCCTATACAATAAATAAAAATCACAATAAAAATATATAGAACATAAATATAATTATTATTTTACAAATGTGTTAAATTAAGGGGATTAATGAAATTATAAGTGTAAAATGAGTAGTTTCTCTATTATTAAGCGTATGGTTTTTAATACTTATCACATCCTTCAACCAGCTTATTACAGTCCCTAGTAATTTAAGCGGAAAATTATAAAAAGTCAAATTCTTATCCAAATTAATAATTATTCTTTCTTTAAATAATCAAATAAGTAAATTCTCCAGTATTTTTTACCATTCTTCCATACACACATAAAATAGGGTATCAATCATTTCATTATGCCCACAATATTCACAAGTCTAGTTGAAAAGTGAGTACTATTTCTGTCCTAATGATATATCAGAATTCACACCTTTTGGCAATTGTAATTTATTTATATACAAAAGTAGCTTCTTCTTTTTTATAATAATACATCTTCAATCCATGTAGCAAGCATTGTGCCAGTGACTCTCAAACTAGTTGTCTTTAAGGTACTAAGTGTTAAGACACCCCTACGAACTTAATTTCTCGGATCTCAGATATTAAAAAGAAAAAGTGTCTGATTTTATTAAGCTTTCACTTTAACCCATGGAACGAGTTTTGGGCCAATGACTCCCAAACCAGTTGGCCTTAGGGCACTATAATGACTCCCAAACCAGTTGGTCTCAGGGCACTATAATGACTCCCAAACCAGTTGGCCTTAGGGCACTAAGTGTTAAAACACCCCTACGGACTTAATTACTCGAGTTGCAGAGGCTATGAAATCGAACTTATTCACACATTTTTTACAAACTCAAGCTCTACCGTTTTACGCGAACAATCACTGCTTACTGAGACAAGATATATGGTTACTAAGTAAAAGCTCGATTAGTTTTTTTTTGAATAAAAACACAAATTCCATTACCTTTAGCTTCTATCTCGAACAAACTAAAGAATTGACTATTATAAAATTATCACTTACAACCCATGTTCATATGTTACTGTGTATGTTGATAATACTTGTCAAATGAGCTTATGAATGTAAATTTAAATGATTTAAAAAAAGGAACAAAAATAACTTGATACGAATTATTTTGAGATTCGACTCAGGAGCGAAAACTCCTTACACAGCCACCTCTGAACAACAATTCTACTTGGTTAGTCAAAAATTTGTTATAAGTTTGTGTGTATTTTTTCTTACACAAAATAATAAACAAAGCAAAAACAACATAATTTTTTTGAATATATAAAAGAAAATTAAAACAAAATATATTTTTTACGCAGAAAATAACAACCAAGCAAAAAAACATAATAAAAAATACACAAATAATTATTTTTTAAAAAAAAAAACAACACAAATGAAAATATTTTTTTTAAAGAAAAACACAATAATGAAGCATAAAACAAAAACTATCTAGTCAACTATCATATACCCAACCAAATTGAGACGTTGTCTCCAATGTCTCAATAAGAAGAAACAAAGTTTAGAAGACATCATATGGTTAGTGTGGAATTGAATTTATGACTATTTAACAGAAAAATTACAGATTATGATCAAAGTACACTTTACGCTTCTTACCACGGTCATTATCATACCAGTTCAACTTGGAAAGAATGAGGTCATTTTTGTTTCATAAGCTAAGAGTTGATCAATTAATTTATCATATTTTCTTGCAGTTAGTATGATATCTTTTACCGATTTCGAAATGAACCTAAAGGTATTGGAATTATCTCCAAAACTTGATTGCCACCTTCTTGTATGGCCTTTGAAACACATTTCATCAATCTAAGTTGTCACTGCCATATACTAAGTGCATGTTTCTTTCCGCCATAACTCTATCCAATTCTTTTGCAGCCTCAACAAAATATAGTGTACTTCCAGAGCTACATCCATAAAAGACACATATATTAGTGACTCTTCGACTTGAAGATTTCTCCATTTTTGCTATTTCTCTTATCTGGATGTGTTGAAGAGAGATATGATGAGTTGAATTTATGGATCTTTAAAAGGGGTGAGTAACGAAAGCACTAGGGGTGGCAAAACGAATCAACAAATCGAATTCATGTCGAATATTAATATACTAAATTCGAATTTGATTCCTTTATTAAATGAATCCTGATATTAGGATTCAGATTCGATTAGTTTAATAAATGAATATTCATATTCAATTCATTTATTCGTTTAAATAAAATTAAACGAATCGAATCGAATTTAATATCCGTTTAATAAATGAATAGTCGCATTCGATTCGTTTACACAAAATTAAAATAATCGAATTTTATATTCATTTAATAAACAAATATTCATATTGAATTCGTTATTCATTTAATCAAAATTAAATACATAATATCAGCATATTCATTGTTATAGATTAAAATTTCAAATTATAAATCAATTACATAATATTAATTAAAATCTCATAAAACATAGACAATAATTTTTCCTATTTTCTCCACTATTTCTTCTGGAAAATGCTCCCCTGACAACTTGTAGAACAAAATCCAGACTTTTTAAGTTAGTTTCCTGTAAATAAAATGAATATACAAATCAAGAACTATTTAATATTATACCATTTCAAAGTTCTTTATTTTTTTTTTTTTAAAAAAAAAAGCCTCATTTTTTTTAACTCAAAGCAGAAAGTAAATATTCATATTTAGTTATTTGAGAAATTAAATCAATAATAATGGACCCAGCAGTCGCCAAAACACAAGAAGAATGTCGACGAATGGAGCAATAACTTGCATCATTTAACTCTTTGACCTATGATCGGATCTCTACGGCAAGAGCAACTGCGATGCTTACGTCAGTTCAATTCCAGTAAACGAGGATGAAGATGCCAACATCGATGCCATGGATTCTGAGGTTGCTCGAAAACTCACATCTTACAAGGCACCAAAGGCTCTCTTCAACAAAATTTAGAGTTAAGTTGAGAGAGGAGAGTCGGTTTGAGAGTGTAGAGAAGAGTGAGATGTGAGAGGCAGCTGACCATTGTCAAAGTTTTAAAGTTGCATTACATAGTTATTTTTTAGCATTGAAGTAGTTAATTGCTAAAATAAAATTCTTGTTAAATATTTTTGTTCAAAAATTTGAAGGGTAAACTTGTAATATAACTAAATGGATACTGTACGAATTAGATTCGTATTTGATTTGTTTACGATTCATTTAATAAACGAATTCTAAAGGAATAAATGAATTGATAATCTCAAATTCGGATTTTATTCATTTATTAAACGAATCGAATCGAATTGACCCATTTATTAAATGAATCTATTTTTTCAAACTCATATTCGCTTTAAAATGAATCGAATCGAATGAATAAATGAATCCTGACCCAAATTGCCACCCCTACAGTTTAGTACATACACAATGATAATTTTCATATGAACAGTAAAATATATCGTGAAATTCAAAAGGTTTAGATATTGCAAGCGAAAATTAAAGCAAAAGAAATCAAAACATTAATTAAAGTAAATCAAAATAATAATTTAAAGGAAAGTGTAGGCATTGCATTTTTGCATATAAGTCCCGATGATGAGCCTCTTGCGGAGGCACTACCTTTTAAGTCGCGGAAGTCGTGGAAACGGACGTCGGAATGAAAGAGTCAGTAATTGACAACTTGTTGGATTTAATTCATTTGCTTAGCTTCGGGTTTGCTCGTTTGACCTCTATTTCAAAATTATCCTCGGTCCTGAACCCCCGCAAGCCACACTTCCTTGGCCCAAAACCCCCGTAACCCACACTAAGCCCACCAAAATACTAAGTCCACGCCAATAAGTCCACAAAATCCAACCAAATCACACAGCCCACCAAAATACTACCCCACGCCCATTGACCAAAAACCACCCTTCCACCAAATTATTCAAGCAATTAAATTACCCCTCCACCAAACAAACCCCACGCCCCTTGACCTTAATTCATTTCACACCCCCACTTTCAACAAAAGCCACCTCCCAATAATAGTCTCCCCCCTCCAAGTCAAAAGATACAAAACATCAACCACCTCACATCTCACTTTCAAACAACAAAAGCCACCTCCTAATAAAGAACCTTCACCAATGATAGCCTACCCAATTAATGCACCAACATTTGCTTATAAAAAGGACCAAAATCCATCCATTCTTCCCCTAGCACATATACAACACAAGACTCCCCTCTTCTCTCAAGCTCTCTAACGCCCAAGCACCCTCAAGCTCCTCTCCATTGCCACAACAAACAACCACAAATCAGCCCTTACACTGCCTTCAATCTCATAAGCCACTGCCCCTGAAACGCCCACTGCCCCTGAAGAAACAGCGCCTCACTCACGCCCACTGCCCCTGAAGAAACAACGCCTCACTCACGCCCACTGCCGTGAAGAACTACGCGAGTTCCCGCGATCCGGGTCCGATCTGTCAAGACAAATCACAACAACTGTCAGAACCGTTATTTGCGGAACTTCTAACTCATCTAGAACAACTACAGACTTTCCCCGAAACACCCGAAACAATTTAAATACCACGATCTAAACTTTATTGCTCTAATACTTGCTATTTTAAACTAGCTAGATGGGTCAAATTCTCATTTTATGTGTTTGCGGTAAAACTTGCGGAAAAGTTTCTGCAAACGCTACGGAAGGGTCTCGAACCCTCCGAATAAATCCAAAATTACCCAATTACCCTCGCATTACTATATTTACATCATAACTAAACTTACGATCATTTATACTCAATCGCGCGAGAAACGTCGTTTTACCGAAATCTCGCTAATTCTACCGGATCGACCATATCTCGTCAGATTCACCCCGGATTCTACCACATTTATCATTTTAATAAACTAAGACATATTCAATTCATTTCATGCTAATTTGCTAAACTACGGAACTATTAGAAGCATCCGAATACAAATCGATTTACTTTAAAATATGAAATTTTGATCGGAAGGTCGTACCGAAATTTCGAGGCCATATTCGGACTCCCAATGGCCATACGAACACGCTGGTGCGATCAGAATTTCGATCGGAGCTACTGTTAAACATGGGTTTACTGTTCACCGATGCTATTCTCCTCGTTTTACGTGATTCCGGCCGCTGATCGGTGAAATTGACTCCGCACACACGTAGTACTCGTCGAGGGCTTCGATTTGGCGGGTGGCACGGCTCGTGAAATGACCCGACGAGCCGGGATCGGACAACCCATTGCGCGCCACTAACTTCCCTCGCCGTCGCCGTTTCCGGCGTTATCATGGCCACCGCTTGCCGTCATCGTGTTCGCCGCTGCTGGGTGGTCGGCTCTGCACCGGTGCGGCGGCCTGTGGTGGCCGGAGTTACCGCAGGCGAGCGCTTCTCCAAAAAGGGCGATCGGGGGTGCGGGTAGAGGAAGAGAGAAAGGTTTGCCATATTTGCTATTTTTGAAAACCTGAGGGCTTTATATAGTAGGTGGGAAAATATCATATGGGTCCCTGCGAAATTGCTGTTTAGTCCTTAACTTGGGGGATATGCGGTAATTAACAATTTTGAGGCCCTTCTGGTGCAAATTTCAAAAAATGTTCAACACGAAAGTTGTTCGGCTTGGAAAAATGAGTCCGATTGTTCATGAATCAACTAGATCGGAGTTCGTTTGCTCTCTTCGTGACCAAAACTGCAAACTTTACGCGTTTTACAAAAATCGCGCAACTAACTTTTGATCCCACACGTTTTCCAACGCGACTTAAATTCATAATATAATATTCCAACTCATATAACATTGTTTAAACTCTTATTCTTCCTCATCAACATGCTCCGAGACTAAAACATCCGTCCGGGAATCTCCTAGAACGGTCCAGAAAATCTGGGATGTTACACTCATGCAAGTGCGATAGGAGGTTGTGTTTCACCGATGGTACGGGAAACAGCTTCGCTCTGGATAGACCCCTCGGAATCCCATTGGTATTATGACTATGTGTCTATGGGAGTCCGACATCAGGGTAGGTGTGTTTGGTCTTAACCTGAGACTTACACTGCTAATGCTTACGACAATCAATATATCTTAGTTGAGGTCGTCTAGGACTCTAACTGGTTCTGTGTACGCCAATGCTGGGTATATTGAGAATCGTAGAGTATTGGGTGTGATGTCAAGACGGAAGTATCACTCCAGTCATAGTGGAGATGATGTCACGCAGGATACGGAATTAGTGCTCTTAAGTGCTGGCCGGCCATCGGGATATTATGACAAGGTCATGTATATCCGATTATAGAGACTAGTTACCAGACATCCGATATGTGCTTCGGACGGGGCAGACACTTATCCAGCCCCAGCCCTAGCACGTGACTATCCGATACTGGGCCGATATACACGATACTTGGTATACTACCCCTGATATAGATCTTAAATATTCTTAGATGAATATGACCGGAGAATTGGATAGACTTCGTGCTTTGCTAGAAGCCGATCTTGTCTCGTAAATCGGTAGAACGTAGTACTTGGTACGTACGTGATTCGGATACTCCGACGACCATATTTACTTCCAACGTATCCGGGGATCTCATGGGTCGCTTCCCGATAATGCACCGATGACGCATAACTCGCACTCATTAATAATCTGGGATTATATAGAAGAAAGAGAAAATTAATCTAGGATTAATTACGGAGATATTTTATCTGGGATAAAATATCGTCTAAAGAGAGAGAATGATTAATTTGGAATTAATCGGTAAATTAATATATTCGATATATTAAACGAAATTAGATTTCGACGCGGAATTAAAATTAGATTTTAATTCGGGCGAACGAATTAATTTAGAATTAATTCGTTAGCGACGTGAATAGTGAATTCACTAGGAGTAATCATTTAATTACGACGCGACGGAAAATTCGCTAATTGAGAATTAGTGAACCCGAGCCCGAGTGTGATTGCGAGCGCATTCGTATTTCGAATTCGAGTGCGGCGACGCAAGTCACATCAAGCGTCAAATCATTCGTCACATCAAGCGTCAAATCAAAAGTCACTTTGAGTGATGTGATTGATTGATTGAAAGACTACATGTCACTTTGATAAAGTGAAATGAATAGTTGATGGTTTTAGGTGAAATAGTGTAAGTTGGTGAGACATTTACCTTTAATTATTTTATATATTATTTGGTAATTGTTTAATATATTTTCTTGGAAAATATAAAGGTTTTTGGAAAATCTTTTACCAACAAATTACACATTTCTCTCCACCAATTCTCTCTCACTTCTCACGCCCAAAAGGGCTTCATTCTCTTCTTCTTCACTGCTCACTGGCGTGAGATAAATGGGAAGCAATGAGTGTGTTTTTGTTGCAAAACACAAGTGCTAGCACACTTACGAGACTTGCGAAGGTGTTAGGGAGGTTCACCCATGAGGCGGGATCCATTCGACGAAGCTTGGAGCTTGACGAATGACCAAATTTGAAGCCAAAATAGTGAGTTTATACACTGCAGTTCACGCCTAATGCAGTAAGGTTTTTCAAGTTTTGTTGCTTGCCGCGTCTCTCAACCGATCGATGTGAGTATTCCGCTACCTCCGTTGATGTATTCACACATGATTTCATTGCTTGTATGATCTTGGGACCTAGATAAAACCTAACAAGGTGGTGGTTTGATGTCTTCGTTCTCTCACTACCTTTCTATAAGAAAAAGCTGTGAGGGCACTGTAGGACACAGAAATCGACGACGTTGTTCTAGGCTCGCTGCCTAGTTGGGAGTACGAAATAGCCCACGGGGGAACTAAACCGGAGAAATAACATGGAGTCGCCACCCGGTGTGAACCAGGACAAATATTTAAGGCCGCACTCACCACTCGTAAGGGAAGACCTCAAACTGTTGGGTTCGGAATGGTCCCTTACTTATGCCACTTGTAATGATGTGATTTGTGCAATATCTTAACCGAATTACGAAACATGCTCAATGACAACCTATGTCTAGTTCATGTTCATGAAGATAAATCCTATGTCTAAGTTTGCATGGTTGAAAAGTAAGTCATCATAACACACGACAACACATGGCAATCTCATGAATATATTTCAATCATCTAATGCGAAAAGCAAACGACAACATAAACCTAATGCAAATTCCAAACGTAAAAAAAAATAACTAATCATGCTTAAAAATAGACAACTAAATCATGCTTTAAAATAAATAACATACTAGATTAAATCATGCTTAAAAAAATAAATAACGTACTAGCAACCTAATCATACTCAAATACATGGTTGGATGAAACGAAATACGTGTGTCTCTCAAATGGTACGTGGCGTTGTATCCCGAGTGCAAACCGCACTACCGCCCATTCGGATTCGGCTACGGAATTTACGTCCGGGTTTCCATCCAATAGACCACAAAAGAGAACACGCATTCCGTTCATCCGAAATTCACATCATGCGTCAATTCATAATATTCATACAGAATAAAGTACTAAAATAAATAAAAACAAAAGATAATAAATAAAGAAGGTGTCATCAGGTCTAACCTCTTTTGTCATCTCTCGAAAGTGCGTTACACGGCGGTCGGAAGGGTTGATACTCCGCAACTCATCTGATTCACTGGTTCAACATTTTCTTTCGTTGTTTCGCTGTTCGGGCTACTATTTTCACTCTATTTCGCTGCTGTTTTCAAGGTATTTTCTGGTCACTATTTTGGTAATTTAGGCTACTGTTTTACTGTAATGCGGGGCTATTTTTGCTTATGGTTGCGGGTTTTACGGGGCATTTTTTGGTACAGTTTTGTGGTAAAATCGGGATTGTTTCATGGAAGATTTTCGATGATGGACTGGGTAGTGTTAGGGAATATTTTCATGGTAAAATATGGTCAAAACAATGCAGAATTTGCGGTAAAAACTGGGCTGTTCAGGGGTCGTTGTTTGTGATGAAAAGGGGACTGTCCTTTGGGCAGAATAGGGCAGTTTTCTGGATGTAGTGTGGATCTGTACGTGTATGGTTGCTGGATGGAGGGGGCTGTGTGAAGTTTCTTTATATTTATGGATTGAAGCTTGCTGCAAGGGACTGGATTTGGCATGGATTGAAGGAATATGTGAGGGCTGTTGATGTGTGGTTACGGCGTGAAGAGTCAGGGGCTTGTGCGTTGAATTAAAGAGCGGGTTTTGAACGTGGCCGTGTGTGACGTGAAAAGTTTGTGACGTGTTGAGGGGGACTGTTGTAACATCCCGAGTTATTTTAACTTGTTTGCATAATATTTTATTTTTTGCGTATAAGGCCGCGTCCGAACGCGAGATTTATTTTAGTAAAATGGAAATTTTCCAATAAATTAGAAATGGGGTAATAATAGTTAAAATTGAGGGATGAAAAAGAAAATTATCAAACTAATTGAATAATGAATAAATTATAAGTTTATATTAAATTAAGTTTAAGGACTAATTTGAAATTTAATAGATTTGTGTAGAAAAAAATCTAGATTTTTTTTTTCATTTCTTATTATAAACACACAAGTAATTAGGGGTCGGCGCGGTTCGGTTTGGTTCGGTTTTTGCTAAAAACCGAACCAAACCATATTTTACGGTTCAGATTTTTTACCTCTCAAACCAAACCATTAAATAACGGTTTGGTTCGGATTGAAAATTTTTTAAACCAGCGGTTTACGGATCGGTTTACGGATTATTATATTTAAATCAAATTTTCATCTACTTAAGTGAAGACAAAAAAAAATGAGGCACAATTAATTCTTGTATTTTTTAAAAATTACCCCGAATAATGATGCTACCATCATTCTAATTAAGAGACAAATTCAACATCTTACTTTCAAGAATAATGATGCTATCATAAAACAAAAAAGTTAAGAATAAAAGTAATAACAAATAAATTGAAGAATAAAAGTATTAACAAATAAATATATTAACAAAAAATTTAAAAATAAAAGTATTAACATACTAATAAAAAAAACATAGAATAAAATTAAAAGAAAAATATATTTTTTTTTATAAAAATATATAATTTTTTTATTATAACGGTTCGGTTCGGTTTAACAGGTGCGGTTCGGATTAGCTCCTGAACCGAACCGTAAACCGTTTGGGGTGGGCCAATCCGAACCGCAAACCGAACCGTTAGAAAAAAAACCGTAAATTCGGTCCGATTTGGTCCGGTTTACGGTTTGGTTCGGTTTGGTCGGTTTTTTTGCCCACCCCTACGAGTAATACAAAAAAATTTAGAAATTTCTACACAACACACGAATTATATATATAATTAAAACATACACAGCTACAACATTCACATTCACGCAAACTCAGAAACAGAGGGAAGAAAATAAGAAGAATCGAGAGAAAAGGATAAAGGAGAAAGACGTCCGAGAGAGAGAAGGATAGAGAAAGTAGTGATGTAGAGAGAGAGAATAAAGGAGAAGAAGAAGGATTTCTGAAAATAAAGCTTCATGAATGGCGAGTCGAGTTAAGGAAGATGAGAAAAAAATGAGCAAATAATTAGGGGATTTCTCAAGCTTCAAAGAGAATCGAAGATGTATTAACTATAACAGCCTGGTATGTATTTAATTGTTTTTCATGCTTCTGCTTTAAATATGAATTTAATTAATTGATAGAATCATAAATTTGATTGCATTATATCTCACATATAAACGGCTAGCTAATCACTAGTGAAGATAATTGGTGTTTGATTCAAGCTAAGTTTTATTCAGTTGGGTTTTGACAAGTTGTTGTTGGTGATGGTATGAGTTATATTATTTATTTATGTGAAATATTGCTGATTAATTTGGTTTAAATTAGTGGGTTTGTTACAAGATAAGGTTCCATGGGTTAATGGAGTTATTCATAGAGAGAATTAGTATCATTATTCACATGTATAATTAGTTACATGTATAGGAAATAAATGATTCAGTGAAATTAGGCAATTCTATTACTTCTTAATTTGGATTTTACTTGGAATCCATTAGAAGTGTAGTTAGTGAGGCACTATAGAAAATCCATTAATAATTTTAGAAATTTCGATAGATTAGTTACCTTTTTGGAATCATTATACTGTTGTGCAGGATAAGCATTTTTTTTTTTTGAAATTAAAGACATTAATAAGATATATAATTTTAATTTGACCATGAAGTAGACGAAACTACAGAGTTCCGATGAGTGGGTAGGAAAAATGATATAAATAATTAATGTTTGGGTACGAGTTGATTTTAACACTTGGGGATATACATTGTTTGGTTGCTGAAGTATGGAAGTAGTTGTGTTATATTAGTGTCATGCATAATGTGTCCAGTATTGTATCTGTTGCTCTGCAGCTAAAGCAAGCAATGCAGGGCATACATGGTTGGAATATAAAAAACAAAAAATTTGATTTTGAAGTTTGATAAAGAAATGGTTATTCAATTAATATGAGTAATTTTGATATAGAAAATGTTAGGCAATTAATAAGAGTTATACAGAGAGTCATGATCTTCGTGTCTTCTCTCTAAAAATAATTTCATGCCTACCAACAATGCTTGAGCTGAAGCTTGGTAGTATATAGTTTCTTGCATAGAATTGAAAAGATTCTTTTTTTATCCTTTTGTCTGCTGACAATAAATTGAAGAGATGGGAATCTACAATGAGGATCCCCCAATAGTGAAGATTATAAATGTTTATAGAGCATGTGATGGAATTATTAATTTATTTAAGTAGTCTATAGATGAATGTTTTATATTGATAAAGCCTAATAGCTTGATATATGAATATATGATATTATGGGCATGTTCCTGGACGAGGATAACAACATGAAAAATTAGGTAAGTGTTATATATGTGATTGGTGAATTATATATTGATGGCATGTGTTTATAGAATAATTAAAGTACAGGTTTTCATGTGTACTGTCATATTCTGAAAATTTGAGTTGGAATTTAGTCTGTTGAGTAATGGAGATTTATGTGTATATTTGTGTTATTGATATTAGTATTGGAAGAGTTGAATTGAGTATATGAATTGACATGATAATGTTGAATGTAGAGATATGTCTATGGTCTGTAAATGGAATGTCTGTGTAATGAAGTTAATGATGATAACAAACATGAAGTTGAAATGTATTACCTGGACTAGAAGCCAAATTCTGATTTTATTCTCTGACGTCAGACCCTGGCATGAGATATTGAGTATGGAGACAGCACCAAAATAAGTTGTAGAGCAGACTTTAATCAGACCCTGCAGTAACACTGGGTCAGAACCTAGAAAGTCAAACCCAAAGACCCTGACCAATCCCTATTTCTGACCCTGATCAGTGAAATAATACAGACGTTGAAAACTTAAAACGAAATCAGAACCTGATCAGTAGGTAGTATCAGACTCTGAGAACTGGAAATAGAGTCAAATCCTGCCCAGGAAGTTCAGTCAGACCCTGAAAGTGAAGAACCAAGTCCGACCCTTGCAAAACAGAACCTATTTAGCCCTTGTAATATGATAATAAATTAAAAATTAATATTTTATGAGTGTATGCATGTATCAGTGTAGTAGTATAAGCATATAGTGCATAAAGAAGAGCAAGAATTAGCATGATGAGAATGAATGAAAGGATAATGCATTGTGCATGCACGTTGTATGATTTTTCTAGAACTGAAGATAAGAATGATTTTTAAAATTCAAAGTGTTAAAGAATAATCTCAAATGCTTTTGAATAAAATGTTTTCAGAAAACGTTTGATACAGTTTTGAGATTCTTAAGCATGAGTTTATATTTTCGGGGCATGAGGTAAACCTCACCCCAGTACGTAACTTGAGACACAGATGAAATTGACGGATTTATATACATGTGCACATGTGGAAGACTGGGGGGGACGCCTTTAGATCCTCAGCGCTTAGATGGAGATGCGCCTACGGGCGGAGATGCGCCTACGGGCGGAGATGCGCCTTGGGGCGGAGATGCGCTTCGGGTGGAGATTTGCCTACGGGCGGAGATTCAAAATTCAAATTTCGGTTTTTAGAAAAAAATTTCAGTTTTCAGAGACAAATTTCAGATAGAGACCTCGGTTTTCAGAAATAGTTTTTCAGATGAACAGTTTTTTTTAGAAATAGTTTTTATAAAACAGTATTTCAGAAAAACAGGTTTTATAAAGAGTTTCAGAAACAGTTTTCAGAAAATATTT
This sequence comes from Zanthoxylum bungeanum, assembly GCA_019454045.1. Lineage (NCBI taxonomy): Eukaryota > Viridiplantae > Streptophyta > Magnoliopsida > Sapindales > Rutaceae > Zanthoxylum > Zanthoxylum bungeanum. The sequence continues at coordinate 51,835 of SKCR01052676.1, forward strand.
TCAAAAAATATTTTTCTAAGAGCAGAGCATGCATGAGTAGAGTATGAATTATTAGTATGCACATAAATAATATAGTCCAAATATCATTGGAAAAGCATATAGTTGGCATAAATGTATAATGGCGTGATTGCATATATATATATATATATATATATATATATATATGGATGGTTAACATCTGTGTGTGTGACATGTTTCATATAGAAGTAACATTGTGTTAAATACTAGTGCATGATAGCATGATTTTATTTAAATGATTATATATATATTAATAAATATTATATAAGTTTTATGGTCTCTTAGAGAGAACATGTTATAAAGAGGTTATAACATGACGATATAATAACATATGCATGCATACATGGTTGATGACAGTAGATTGAATGTTTGACAGAAATAATATTTTAGCATAACCGATTTGATGATATTTCATGATAATAAAGTAGGAAAGTTATTATAATTGTCTGATCTAGATTAGCTCATAATATACAAGAAATTAATGGGAAAAAAAATCTTAGTAGCGCAGCAGAAGTGTGATGGGTCTTGATATGTAGTTAGTAAAATAGAAACTCGATGTCTATTAAGATGTTTAAGAAAATAGCAGTAGTCCGAATTTAAAGTATGTGTATGATCAGATAGATGGATTAGTAAAAAGTAATAAGTTTATGAATTGTTAAGAATAATGTAGTGGCACAGACCCTGTAATATTGCATGAGCATTTAGAAAGTCTAGGGTAATACAGAAATAGAATTAAGTCTTTGCATGTGTTTGGTGCTCAAGGAATGAGCATAGTTACTTACTGAGTCTTATGACTCACAGCTCATCAGTGTTTGAGTTTTGCAGGTTGGTGACCTGATCAGTCGATCACAGACACCAGAGCTTGAGGAGCCGGATATCAGCGTTGCAGTCAGCCAGTCACCAAGTATTGGGTGGAAGAGAGTTAAGTTTTTTATGAGTCTGGTTGCAAATGAATCGAATTGTATAAGTTTTAAATGTAAAGTTTTTATTTATATGGGTTTGCGGGCACGGAGCCTAATTGTATTATATCTTGAGTTGATTGTTTTAGTGTTATAGTATGTGTTGGGCCCTATAGGTTGTATGATGGTGCTGGACATTGATCCAGGTGGCATGACTTTTTGTATAGGTCATGCCGGAATTTCGTCAGAGTCAGAGGCTTATGGAGGCGGGATTAGTCTGTCTCCTGCCGTTAGCATCCTGGCCTAGGCGGGATATTACAACTGTGTGAAGGAACTGTGTTTGCGGCGTGAGGGGGGTTTACGTGAAGGGATAATCCATTGATGGGCTGCTTGGTGCAGGTTGCTAATAGGCGTGAATGGTGCAGTTCACGTGGGGAATTGTTGAAGGGGTGATGGCTGCTGTGGTGACTTATTTAAAGTGAATTAAGTGGGGTACGTGTGAGGTTTATGTGAGTGGCTAGGCGTGAAGGGGACAAGTGTGAGGACTATATGAGTGGCTATGGAGGTGAGTTATTAGGGATCTTCTTGGATGGCAATGAGGGTTATTATTTATGTCTTAGGCGTGAATTGAGCTAGAGGTTTAATTTATTGGTGAATGCTTCTTTTATAGGCAAAGAAGGAGTATTCCTTGTGCGAATAAGGAAAAGATTTGTGTATTAATGGGGATATGAAAGTCTTTTAATTTGATTTTATTTTGTTCTTTTTTAGTTAGGGATATGATTTGATTTGTATATTTTAATTAGGGAATGTGATTTAAGTGGATTAGGAAAGTATTAGATGAGATTGATTTGTATCTTTTAATTAGGGAATGAGATCCATGAGATTTCTTTAATTTAGGAAGAGGATTTGGCTTGATTTATGCATGTGTTTAAAGTGTGATTTTGTTATTTAGGAAGGCTATGGGTGTGTGGCTTAAGTATTTGTTTGGGCGTGTGGGCTTGGTGTGTGGCTTAGTGGTATGTGGGCTTGGTGTGTGATTTGCGGGGTTTTGGGCTAAGGATGTGTTTTAAAACGGAGGTCCAACAAGTGAGCCCGAAGCTAATCCAGTGAATTAAATCCAACAAAATTGTCAATTCTTGACTCTTCCCTTACGACGTATGTTTCCCGCAACTTCCACATTTTAAGAGGTAGTGTCTCCATGCGAGACTCATCATCGGCACTTATATGCAAAAATGCAGTGCCTACAGTCGCCGCCATTTTGATGGGACTTGTGCATGTGTGACAATGACAATCATATCAAAGTTCATGCAATGCAATTTTACTGACCTGACTCGCCATTTGCCACCTGACTTGCCTGCTGCTTTGAACTGAGTTGATGTGGTGTCGAGGTGCCTCGACCCATGGGCTTCATTCCCAAACCACCGAATGTGGGCTCTATGTTGGACAATTATGACCCATAGCATCACTATTGTACAGATCATGGTGTTGTACAAATTAACTATGTAGCAAAGGAAATTGCCTTTTATCGTTCCGTAATTGGATTACTTAAATGTGTGAATGATGAAAGTCCCTATGATTAGTTCCGGATTGAGAATGATATGAGACAGTATCAATCCATAAAGTTTTAATCATTAAATATCCATAGTCATAGTATTACCGAGACTGTACATCAGTAATGCGGAATAGACTAGTATTGCACTTGTGCACGTTGTGAGGGCATAACAGGCATAATTCTCATATATTTAAGTATTGGATACTTATGCAAGTGCGGTAGGAGGTTGTGTTTTACCGATAGTACGGAAAGCAGCTTCGCTTTGGATAGACATCGCGGAATCCCATTGGTAGTATGTCTATGTGTTTATGGGAGTCCGCATCAGGGTAGGTGTATTTGGTCTTAACCTGAGACTTACACCGCTAGTACTTGCGACAATCGGTATACTTTGGTTTTGGTCATCCAGGGCTTTAAAAGGTTATGTGTACGCCTCTTCTAAGTATATCGAGAATCGTAGTATATTGGGTGTGATGTCAAGATGAATGTATCACTTTAGACATATGGAGATGATGTCACGTAGGATACGGAACTGGTGCTCTTTTATGCTACAGCTATCGGGATAAAATGACAAGGTCATAGTTATCCGATTATAGAGACTAGTTACCATAGATCTGACATGTGTTTTGTACGGGGCAGACACAACTCCAGCCCCAGACCTAGCACGTGACATCAGATACTAGATCGATATACACATATACTACGTATACTACACCTGATATAGATTATGATATTCCTTTAAGAATATTTCTAGAGAATTGGGTAGGCACGGTGCTTTGCTAGAAGCCAACCTTGTCTTGTAAATTGGTAAGAACATGGTACTAGGTACACACGTATTCAGATATTCCGATAACCGGATTTACTGCCAACATATCCAAGGATCTCATGGGTCGCCTCCCGAAGATTCGCCGATGGCGTATGACTCACACTTTATTAATCTGAGATTAATTTTATGAGAGAAAATTAATATGAGATTAATTACGGAGATATTTTATCTAGGATAAAATATTATTAAAAGAGAGCGATTGATTTGGAATTAATCGAAAAAATAATTATAGGCATTGCATTTTTTCATGTGAAACCCGATGATGAGTCTCATTTGGAGACACTACCTTTTAAGTTGCGGAAACCGCGGGAATTAGACGTCGGAAGGAAGAATCAAGAATTGACTCATGATCGGATTAAATTCGCTAGATTAGCTTCGGGTTACTTGTTGGATTTCCATTTAAAAATTTATTCTCGACCCAAAACCCCCGCAAAACACTTGGCCTTGGCCCAATCACACACCAAGCCCATCTCACCTCAAGCCCATTTCAAAAATAATTAAAATAATTAAAACATGTCACAAATTAAATTAAATTAAAGCTAATTAAATTAAAACCAATTAAAATAACTAAATTGAAATCAAATTAAAATCCAAATTAAATTAAAGCCAATTTAAATTAAATCTAATTAAAATCAAATTAAAATTAAATCCCTAATTAAAATAAATCATTTCCAAAATTAAATAAATCACTCCCATAATTTAAGAAATTCCCCACCAAAAATACACAATTCTTTCCCTAAATAAACTAATCAAATCCTCTCTTATTTAATTGATTTTCTTTCCTTTAAAATGAAACATGCACAAACCTAACCCTAATTCCCCCTACCCTCTCACTACAAAAATAACACAATATGCAACCCTAGGAGGCTCTGATTCACGACCAAATACAAAAAGAGCAAACACATAAACCTTAAGACTAATCTCTCTCATTATCTCTCATAACCTTCACGCCCAGCAATGATACAACCCTCACGTTGCACCCTCATTAACTGAATAAACCGTATACAAAAGACATCAATCCTGACAAATCAAACTCACTTAGCACTGCAACCATCACGCCTCACAAGCCCTCACATGTTCATGCCCACTCCCTCATAGCCAACCCGCACAAGCAAACGCCCATTCAACGCAACCTCACGTACAAATACCATCAACATCAACGCAAGCCATACACACGCCCCTGACCTCTATTCCCTCACAAGCCACGCCATTCATCACCCCTAATCACGTGCACCCACAAACAGAATACACTTAACGCCCTCTGACCAAGCCACAAACTCACACCTTCACGCACCTAAACCCATTCACGCCAGCAGCCCTTTACTCCCACGCTAACTGACCAAAACTGCACCCCGAAACTGCCGCAAACAGTCCCCGAAATTGCCCGAAACTGCTCCCCCGAAACTGCCCAAGACAGTCCATTAACACACCTGAAACAGTGACCAGAAAAAATCGTGAAAATAGTAGCCCGAATGGTGAAAACAGCAAGGAAAAAAGTGAACCAGCGAACCAGAAATGTTACGGAGTGTTAGCCCTTCCGACGGTCTTGTAACGTGCTTCCGAGAGTCGACATAAAAGTTAGACCTGAGGGCACATTTCCCATTTACTTTTATTCATATTTTAATTGTTTATTGAATATTTTTCGCATGAGTCGTTTGTGGATAATGTGTGTTGTGGCCCTTGAATGAATGGAAAATGTGTCGCCTCTTGTGGTATATAGGATGGAAACCTAGATATAAATTCCGTAGCTGATTCCGAATGGACGGTAATGCGGTATGTACTTGGGATACAACTCAACGTACCACTTGAGAAAACGGCACATGTTTCGATTTATGTTATCTTGTTGGTTTATTATACGTTATTTAATTTATGCATGTTATTTGTTTATGTAATGATAAGATAAAGCTCATGGGCTTAGTAAGTCGGATTAAAGGTCCTCCATTTCGAGGGGTTAAAAGCCTTTACCACGATGCTTCGCCGCGCCAGATGATGTATATTAGGTTGAATGTAAGATGTGTTCAATCGGGTATACGAAGTCCGACATTGTTGTCTTTACCTTTATATGCATTATGTTATTTGCGCATGGGCTTAGTAAGTCGGATTAAAGGTCCTCAATTTCGAGGGGTTAAAAGCCTTTACCACGATGCTTCGCCGCGCCGGATGATGTATATTCGGTTGAATGTAAGATGTGTTCAATCAGGTATACGAAGTCCGATATTGTTGTCTTTACCTTTATATGCATTATGTTATTTGAGCATGGGCTTAGTAAGTCGGATTAAAGGTCCTCCATTTCGAGGGGTTAAAAGCCTTTACCACGATGCTTCGCCGCGCCAGATAATGTATATTCGGTTGAATGTAAGATGTGTTCAATCGGGTATACGAAGTCTGACATTGTTGTCTTTACCTTTATATGCATTATGTTATTTGCGCATAGGCTTAGTAAGTCGGATTAAAGGTCCTCCATTTCGAGGGGTTAAAAGCCTTTACCACGATGCTTCGCCGCGCCGGATGATGTATATTCGGTTGAATGTAAGATGTGTTCAATCGGGTATACGAAGTCCGATATTGTTGTCTTTACCTTTATATACATTATGTTATTTGCGCATGGACTTAGTAAGTCAGATTAAAGGTCCTCCATTTCGAGGGGTTAAAAGCATTTACCACGATGCTTCGCCGCGCCGGATGATGTATATTCGGTTGAATGTAAGATGTGTTCAATCGGGTATACGAAGTCCGACATTATTGTCTTTACCTTTATATGCATTATGTTATTTGCGCATGGGCTTAATAAGTCGGATTAAAGGTCCTCAATTTCGAGGGGTTAAAAGCCTTTACCACGATGCTTCGCCGCGCCGGATGATGTATATTCGGTTGAATGTAAGATGTGTTCAATCGGGTATACGAAGTCCGATATTATTGTCTTTACCTTTATATGCATTATGTTATTTGAGCATGGGCTCAGTAAGTCGGATTAAAGGTCCTCCATTTCGAGGGGTTAAAAGCCTTTACCACGATGCTTCGCCGCGCCGGATGATGTATATTCGGTTGAATGTAAGATGTGTTCAATCGGGTATACGAAGTCCGATATTTTCATCTTTACTTTTTATGCATTGTGATGTGATACGCATGAGCTTAGTATGTCTATCTAAAGGTTCTCTATTTGAGAGAAGAAAAGCCTAAAAGGCTACCTTTTATGACAATATTTTACCGCGCCTTTTATTATTTCGTTATTTGTTTTATGTATGACATCTCATTGCATGACCATGCATCATATTGTATTGCGCATGGGCTTAGTATGATTGGTCTAAATGTTCTCTATTTAAGGGAAGGAAAAACCTAAAAGACTACCTTTATTACAACATTTTGCCGCGCCCTTTATTCCGCAATTTACTTTATGACATTTCCTTGCATAATCATGCATCATGTACAATTTGTTTAATCGGACACTTGAAGTCTTATATAGATATAGGCATATATTGCATCTCGTTCTTTCATCTTTATTGTCCATCCTCTTTTACATCGCATCATGGCACGTTTATCTTAATGTACGGTTGCATCTTTAGTTACCTCTTTACGTGTTGCACTTAATTGCCTTTTTGATTGTCTCTTTACATTATGCACTTAATTGTCGTCTCTGTCATTATGTATGCTTCTTTGTTTATGTTCCTTCTGCATTGGTTAATATGATATGTTGATGAGATTACATGCTCGCCGTTATTCCGATTCATTTTTATGCATGCTTGTATAACTATGGCTTATTTGCGTTTCTGTATTCATGAATGTTACATGTTTATAAAGTTATATGCTTGCCGTTGTAATGACTTATTTTTAAAGCATGCGAACTTAGTCATTGGATTTATTTTCATGCATATGAGTTTAATAGAATATTTTTGGGCATGTTGTTGAGTAGATTCGGTTAACTTATTGCACAAATCATACCATTACAAGTGACATAAGTAAGGGACCATTCCGAATCCAACGGTTTGAGGTCTTCCCTTGCGAGGGGTGAGTGCGGCCTTAAATCTTGTTCTCGATTCACACCGGGTGGCGACTCCATTATTCTTCAGTTTAGCCCCCCGCGGGCTACTCTGTACTCCCAACTAGGCCGCGAGTCTAGAACAACATGTGTCGCCCAGTTTCTGTGCTCCCACAGTCTGGCGACTCCACTGGGGATAGAGAATCGGCCCCGAAATAATGTCCTGTGATGTGTATGATTTGTGCTTTAGTTAATCGTGTCTATAACGGGTTAAGGGGGTTCTTTATCAAGGGCATTGTTAAAGCTAGGTAATAGTTCAGTGTCTTCCTTCATTCACTTCCTTTCGAGGAAAAGCTGTGAAGGCACCTAGATAATCATTACCCGTAGCTCGTTGTGACGGACTAGTTTGGATAACTCGTTTATTCCTGTCACCAAGGCGATAAGAGCCTAAGAGACTTGGGTATTTAAGAGAGTTCGCTCCACTCTCTCTCTAGGGAATCTATAATGGGGGACACATTCGACAGTTAGCCACACACCGTAACTCGTTGGCATGTACCGTAAGGTATAAAAAAGGTGCGCTCACTTGGTCGCTTAAACCCTTGAGTGGGGATTCCTAATTTTGGGCAATCCTTCGCCAGCGAGAGCTTTTGACCGCGCTCCTATAACCCGCATTTGAACCTTAGTCGTGAAAATAGTAGAAATTATTTGTTCTATGCTTGTGTTTGGGGCCATCGTCATTTGGATTCGGTTGGACTTTTTGTCAAAAGATGTAAACTTGTTGGGCCATTTAAATTAGGACGAGTTCATGTCCTTTGACAGTTGGGCCAAAAGCTTCTAAAATGCTGACGGGCCATCTTGTGTTTGGGCCTTTTATCATTTGAAGATATTTGGTCATATTATCGCAAAGTGTAAACCTGTTGGGCCTTTTCAACTGGGACAAGTTTCCTCCGCGCGATGGTGTGATTGAATACTTTAAAATGATTTTAGGCCAATTAATATAAAATTATTTATGGGCTTATATATTACATGCATCACACACATCTCATGCACCCCATGCATACACGCATCATGATAACCCCTTGTGTTATAAAAGCCATCATAGATTCCTGTTGGGTTAGGGAATAAGGAAGACTCACCAAGAGGCCAATAACAAATATGAGTGGATCAGAAAATGAGATATCTCGCGTGGATCAGCTGGAGAATGGTTTCGCCAAGATTACTGAAAAGTTACAAGCCCTAACTACTTCTATGGCAAATATGGTCGTGCCCCGTGCTGAGAGAAACTCTGAGAATGTAAGACGTGAGGAGCCTTCGAATAGGTTGGGGGATGACATCCCCGCTTTTGATGATGATACGGCTGATTATGCCGCTAGGAGAACAGTTAGAGTCAGTTACCCTTAAGATGAAGGGTAAGGACAAAGACTTACTAGACTATGAAGCAATGACCTTGGAGGAACAATTGCATGCTCAGTTCAAGATGCCAGATATGGCCAAGTTCAATGGGAATGGGGACCCGAGGGTCCAGCTCCGCTGGTACGTTTCAGTTATGAATTCAGTGGGTTTATCGAAGCGTCAGATGCATAAAATGTTTGGGATGTCGCTCGAGGGAGCTCCCGTGGTGTGGTATCACGATCTGGAGAAGAAGGTTAAAGAATATTGGAGGGAGTTGGCTGATGCCTTCTTGAAATAATATGTCACAGACATGGAGATCGATCTGTCACTCTGTGACTTGGAGAATACTAAGCAAAAGCCGGAGGAGAGCTTTAGAGATTATATAGACCGCTAGAGAGGTCAACTTTTGAAGATGTAGACTAGGCCCTCGGAGAATGACCAAATTTAAATGATTATCAAGGGTACCAAACCCTCAATTTATGGTAAGCTGAGGAGGATGACCTCCATGATTGCAGAATTTAGACAGTTGAGGGAGACTTTCATGGATATTGAGGAAAAAGAAGATAAAAACAGAAAGTTCTATGGCCAGAATAGACGAAATATCGGGGGACCTTCAGGGACTATGCCTGCTGCGGCTGAGGTCACTGCCATTAAAAATAGACGATTTTCTAACCTTGGTAAGCCTCTTTCAAAGGCGTTCGAAAAGCTGAAGGCGCAAGGACTTCTTGAACCCTTGGAGCCTAAACCAATTCCAAACCCTGTGCCACCCAACCTTGACCTAAGCCTTTATTGTCACTTCCATCAAAGAATAGGTCACGAAACTGACAGCTGCACCCGCCTTAGGCATGAAATCCAAAATCTCATCGACTCCTATAAAATACCTAACCCTGAAAGAGAACAACCCAACACACACAGAAATCCTCTACCCAACTACCACTCTGTTCCACTACCCACCTACATGATCAACTCTGGCCTACCTGAAAGCTTCGTCCTCCAAGCTCTTAATCGCTCAGCTTCTTTCATGGGAATAGGGAATGACAACAGTGAAGAACCATAGGCCAATGAAGAATGCAGTGCTGCGAATGATGAAGTTCTTCCTCCTAGTTTATTTAATCCTGCATTTTTAATATAGACATTGATTTAGTCTACTTGTTTGAACCATTTTCTTAAATATTGATTTAGTCTACTTGTTTGAACCATTTTCTTAAATGATAATAAAGACGTTCATTTCACTGAATCTCTTCTGCAACATGAGTATATTTGACAAAAGCATTCAACTCTGGTATTATAATACTCAGCGATGATTAGAACACGGGGAATCTTCGGAAGAAGCAAGCAGAAAAGACAGTATAGTCATTCAGTAATGGAAATGGGGTGACTTGGAAGGGAATGAGTTTGCCGAGACAATCAACGTAGATAGAATGAAGTAGTATTTTGCCTAAGGAAGAGAAGACCGAGCAGTCACTTAGGGAATTAACAGAAGATCTAACCTGACGGAATAGGAAACTCATGCATACATGCATACACGTAACACATTTTGCATTCTTTTTTGTTTGTTTTGTTTTGTGTTCACAGGTTTCGAAGAAAGAAAAAGTGGTAAAGACTAGCCACTCGGAAACAACGAAGGCATAGAATCGGATTCGGGTAGTAATCCTAGGGCCGAGGCCCATATCGCTGTTAAGATTCAGGTAGTAATCTAATGGTTGAGGCCCATATGAGTTTGAGCTTTGGGTATGGATCTCAAGGGGCGAAGCCCACATTATAAGACGAAAAAAAAGAAGAATTCTATGGAGTGAGTGAAAAAAAAGAGGAAGAGAGAGAGAGGGAGAAAAGAAAGAGAGAAAGAAAAAAATTGAGAAAGAGAAATCTTTGATAATTACACATATGTCCGGTGATGACATTATATGCTGAAAGGAGAAACCTTAGAAACGATAAGTGCGAGACGTGCTCTCATCCGGTATTCTGAATAGATTGATCTCAGCTAGACTTACGAGCACTTGATTACGGGATCTTAACAGTGGAAACCTGAGTGGTTGGCAAGAGGACTAGTCGAAGGGATGACGGATCAGTGAATGACCGTTCGCCTGGATGTCCACCCTGGTTTACCTATGCTACGATACATGATATGGTCAAGAACAAAGAAAAAGTCTCTGTGATGAAAAGAAAAAGAAGAAAAATAGACCGCCTATAACCGATAAGCTTGAAGCTACCCATGGGCGAGTATTAGGACCTCCATGAGGAGAAATGCTACCTTAAAGGGTAGGTGAGTTAAAAAAAAAAGACAAAGAAAAAAAGAAGACCATACCACGTTGAGTATGCCAAAGGAATCACAGAATGTGATCCAGACATCCAGGTTGGTTAGACCCACTGGTCCGATTCTCCGAAGTGAAATCATCGAGTTAGCCTACTTAGGGATTAAGCTGCGAAGAAGCCTTGGCACACACATACTAGGAGTCTAGTTCAGATCACCTATTCAGACGATCAGGGTTGAGCATATCGAGTATTTTGAAAATTCTTCGGTTTTGACACGAAGCATTCGTTGAAGACGAAAATATGTCTAGCTATCAAGATTATCTCCTGAGAGGCAATACAGAATGTTGAAATGGAACATCAGTATCAATAACAATTCGGCTGGGTATGACATTCTGGGGGCGAGACTCACATTGGTTCACTATTAGTTCTGCCAGGTATGGCATTCTGGGGGTGAGGCATACATTGGTTCAGTAGCAGGTCTGCCGGGTATGGCATTCTGGGGGCGAGGCCCACATCATTATCAGTATTAGTTTTGCCGGGTATGACACTCTGGGGGCGAGGCCCATATCATTATCAGTAATGGTTCGGAAATGGACTATCTCTCATCAGCAACCGTTTCAAAATGGACCACTCTCATATCCGCAACGGTTCGGAAACGGACCACTCTCATATCCGCAATGGTTCGGAAATGGACCACTCTCATATCGGTAATGGACTATCTCTCATCAGCAACGGTTCGGAAATGGACCACTCTCATATCAGCAACGGTTCGGAAATGGACTATCTCTCATCAGAAACGGTTCGAAAATGAACCACTCTCATATCAGCAACGGTTCGGAAATGGACACTCTCATATCAGCAACGGTTCGGAAATGGACACTCTCATATCAGCAATGGTTCGGAAATGGACTATCTCTCATCATCAACGGTTCAGAAATGGACCACTCTCATATCAACAACGGTTCAGAAATGGACTATCTCTCATCAGCAACGGTTCAGAATTAGACCACTCTCATATCAGTCATGGTTCGAAAATGGACCATTATCTCATCAGTCGCCGAAAATGGCACTCCGAAAATGGAGCATTGTTCGAAAATGAACCATTATCTCACATCTCGTCGAAAATTACACTCTGAAAATGGAGCACGGTTCGGAAATGGACCATTATCACATCTCGCCGAAAATGGCACTCCGAAATGGAGCACGGTTCAGAAATGGACCATTATCACATCTCGCCGAAAATGGCACTCTGAAAATGGAGGACAATTCGAAAATGGATAGTCACAACTTCATGAACGCCTCAGAAATGGGGTTTAGCATACCGAAAATGGCACAACCAGACCAACTCAACTTAACATAACAGGCGACCAGGTGACAGCTGGCGAGCCAGGTAAGTAAAAATGCATTGCATAGACTTTGATAAGATTGTCACTATCACACACTGCACAAGTCCCATCAAAGTGGGGGAGACTACAGACATTGCATTTTTTTCATGTGAAACCCGATGATGAGTCTCATTTGGAGACACTACCTTTTAAGTTGCGGAAACCGCGGGAAACAGAAGTCGGAAGTGAAGAGTCAAGAATTGACTCATGATCGGATTAAATTCGCTAGATTAGCTTCGGTTTACTTGTTGGATTTCCGTTTTAAAAATTTATTCTCGGCCCAAAACCCCCGCAAAACACTTGGCCTAGGCCCAATCACACACCAAGCCCATCTCACCCCAAGCCTAATTCAAAAATAATTAAAATAATTAAAACATGTCACAAATTAAATTAAATTAAATTAAAGCTAATAAATTAAAACCAATTAAAATAACTAAATTGAAATCAAATTAAAATCCAAATTAAATTAAAGCCAATTTAAATTAAATCTAATTAAAATCAAATTAAAATTAAATCTCTAATTAAAATAAATCATTTCCAAAATTAAATAAATCACTCCCCTAATTTAAGAAATTCCCCACCAAAAATACAAAATTCTTTCCCTAAAGAAACTAATCAAATCCTCCCTTATTTAATTGATTTTCTTTTCTTTAAAATGAAACATGCACAAACCTAACCCTAATTCCCCCTACCCTATCACTATAAAAATAACACAATATGCAACACTATGAGGCTCTGATTCACGGCCAAATACAAAAAAGAGAAAACAGATAAACCTTAAGACTAATCTCTCTCATTATCTCTTATAACCTTCACGCCCAGCAGCGATACAACCCTCACGTTGCACCCTCATGAACTGAATAAACCGTATACAAAAGACACCAATCCTGACAAATCAAACTCACTTAGCACTGCAGCCATCACGCCTCACAAGCCCTCACAGATTCATGCCCACTCCCTCATAGCCAACACGCACCAGCATACGCCTCTTCAACGCAACCTCACGTACAAATACCCTCAACATCAACGCAAGCCATACACACACCCCTGACCTCTATTCCCTCACAAGCCACGCCATTCATCACCCCTAATCACGTGCACCCACAAACAGAATACACTTAACGCCCTCTGACCAAGCCACAAACTCACACCTTCACGCACCTAAACCCATTCACGCCAGCAGCCCTTTACTCCCACGCTAACTGCCCAAAACTGCACCCCGAAACTATCGCAAACAGTCCCCGAAATTGCCCGAAACTGCGCCCTGAAACTGCCCATAATAGTCCATTAGCACACCTGAAACAGTGATCAGAAAACTCCGTCAAAACAGTAGCCCGAATGGTGAAAACAGCAAGGAAATAAGTGAACTAGCGAACCAGAAAAGTTATGGAGTGTTAGCCCTTCCGACGGCCTTGTAACGTGGTTCCGAGAGTCGACATAAAAGGTTAGACCTGAGGGCACATTTCCCATTTACTTTTATTCATATTTTAATTGTTTATTGAATATTTTTCGCATGAGTCATTTGTGGATAATGCGTGTCGTGGCCCTTGAATGAATGGAAAATGTGTGGCCTCTTGTGGTATATAGGATGGAAATCCAGATATAAATTTCGTAGCTGATTCCGAATGGACGGTAATACGATATGTACTTGGGATACAACTCCACGTACCACTTGAGCAAACGGCACATGTTCCGATTTATGTTATCTTATTTTTTTATTATTCGTTATTTAATTTCTGCATGTTATTTGTTTGTGTAATGATAAGATAAAGCGCATGGGCTTAGTAAGTCGGATTAAAGGTCCTCCATTTCCAGGGGTTAAAAGCCTCTACCACGATGCTTCGCCGCGCCGGATGATGTATATTCGGTTGAATGTAAGATGTGTTCAATCGGGTATACGAAGTCCGATATTGTTTTCTTTACTTTATATGCATTATGTTATTTGCGCATGAGCTTAGTAAGTAGGAGATATGAGACAGAGCTAACTCGGGAGTGGAGTTCCTGCAGAGAGCGCAGCGGTCCAGGCAGTCGTCAGTCCTTTCAGTCTTTCCTTCCCTTCGGTCAGTCAGCAAGAGCAAGTGAAGCACTGATTCGCTCTTTCTTTTAGGTGTCGAGATCCTTTGGAATCTTTTCCCTACCCTACTCCCGAGTGAGGAGGCGTGGGACATGGATTACGAAATCCATACAATTGGTATAGCTCTCTCTCAAGTATAGTGTCGAACAAGTAGGTGTAACTGTTGAGTTCTATGGTGGCGAACTGAATGGAGTGAGTTATAGTGACCCTGCTACTGTGAAAAAATATGCTAGACGTGCTCAATTGGGTGAAATTTTTGAATTAGATAAAGGTCCTCCATTTCGAGGGGTTAAAAGCCTTTACCATGATGCTTTGCCGCGCCGGATGATGTATATTCGGTTGAATGTAAGATGTGTTCAATCTGGTATACGAAGTCCGATATTTTTGTCTTTACTTTTTATGCATTGTGATGTGATGCGTATGGGCTTAATATGTTGGTCTAAAGGTTCTCTATTTGAGAGAAGAAAAGACTAAAAGGCTACCTTTTATGACAATACTTTGCCGCACCTTTTATTATTTCGTTATTTGTTTTATGTATGACATCTCATTGCATGACCATGCATCATATTGCATTGCGCATAGGCTTTGTATGATTGGTTTAAAGGTTTTCTATTTAAAGGAAGGTGATGAGTGGTAATTATATCACTATTTCTCACTCATTTAACCTAATATTTTGTATAATTTCTCGAGTTTTATGAACGTTTTGATGTGTTTTTATTTATTTTGAAGATAAAAATAATATTGGGACTTAATGGAATCAACTCGGGGTTAAAATGATGAAATCCGGAGGAAAAAATGGTCAAAAACAAAATTTTACTATACGCGTCACGAAGTGCAGTCTGAAATTCCAATTTTGCGTATGTTTCGTATTTTGGCCATAACTTTTTCATCCGATATCTGATTTTTCTGATTCAAGTTGCAGATTAAAGAAGACTCAAAAATCTACAACTTTGAATATTTAAATCTTTTCGAATTCGGAAGTTTGGATGGCCGAAATTAATGAACAATCCAGTATATTTTGTGTAACTACTATAGTCATTTACAAAATATAAAATAAAATTAATAAAATAAAAAAATAAAAATTGTCAAAATTCCACCAAACATGGTGCCATGTTTGATGCCATGTTTGGTGTCACTTTGGTGCTGATGAGTGGTATTTATATCACTATTTTACACTCATTTAACCGAATATTTTGTATAGTTTCTCGAGTTTTATGAACGTTTTGATGTATTTTTGTATATTTTGCAGATAAAAATAATATTGGGACTTAATGGAATCAAATCAGGCCTAAAATGATGAAATCCGGAGGAAAAATGGTCAAAAACGAAATTTTACTATACGCGTCACGAAGTGCAGTCAAATTTTCCAATTTTGCGCAATTGTCGTATTTTGGCCATAACTTTTTCGTCCGATGTCCGATTGAGCTGGTTCAAGTTGCAGATTTACGAAGACTGGAAGATCTACAACTTTGAAAGTCAAAATAATTTTGAATTCTGAAGTTTGCATGGCCGAAATTGATGAACAATACAATACATTTTGTGTATCTACTATAGTCATTTACAAAATATAAAATAAATTTAATAAAATAAAAAAATAAAAATTGTCAAACTTCCACCAAACATGCCATGTTTGGTGCCATGTTTGGTGCCATGCTTGGTGCCATGTTTGATACCATTTCTTTTGGCATGTTTGGTGGGGTGTATGGTGGAGCAATTTGTGGAGCAATTGGCGGAGAAATTGGTGGAAACCTTTAGGTTTTTCTATAAATACCAAGCCATTTCATTTGTAATTCTCATACTATCCTTAGGTGTTTGTAAGGAATTTAAGGATTACATTTTGTGTGTTTATTTTTAGTAATTTAATTTATTTATTTTAATTTTCAGTAGCAGTAGTTCTGTTCTTCTACTCATTTATTTATATGTTCAGTAGTTAAATTTTCGCCGGGGGAAGGGTGAAACTTTTAATATTTTAATTTAGATTAATCTCCCTTAATTATAATATAAAATTTATTATTCACTAAAAGGAATTACGCCTTAATGATTGGTTTTATTTATTTGGCATAATTAGATACCGCCTATATGGCTGGTCTTTAGGTGACATATAATTACCGCCTATATGGTTGGTTTATGTTCAAATACTATTACCGTATTTATGGCCGGTCGGACTTAATTTAAATCTGACTTAATAAGGAATACCGCCTACATGGCTGGTTGGCTATCACCGTTAAATTCTATATTATAATATGGGAGATTTCTAAATTAGAAATAGTAAAAGTGGATCCCCAACCCCAGCATTTTATTTTTATTCTAGGGAAATTGATGAAACACAATATCCACACTCAATAATTGATTTTCTTTTTATAGGTAATTCTTTAGTTTATTTATTAAGTCTTAATCTTAATGCTTTTTATTAACTGGCCATTAATAAAATTGACTAGGTAAACTTAAAATGAACTAGATATAGAGATTTTAAGTTTAAGACCCTAGACTTAATAGTCCACGATCTTCCTTGGGGATAAATAGCCCTTTAATAGATTTCCTTACAGGATAAGAAGAATATACTTGTCGGGCGGGGGTAGCCATAATTGGAACTTAACCTTAATGAATCCAGGTAATGTGGTTGACATAGGAATATGGTTCAATTGAGTTATACTGGGTATTTACGTCTGGCCGTCGGAAGAGGCTTTTGCATATCTTCGTGTTCCAGGTTAGTAAACTGAATTATTACACATAAGTAAGGGAATCAATTCATATTTTTAATAATATTGTGTGGAGTTATGACCATAGATCTTTGAGTCTTTTCTTGTCTTTAGTATTTTCTTTTGTGTCTTTATTTATTTTATTTAAGCAAAACCACATTCAACCAACAACCAAAAACAATCAATTCTCTTCTCCCTACAGTTAGATACTTGTAAATAAATAGATTCAATAATTAGTAACAATAGTAGGAATTAAGTCCTCGTGGGATCAATATTTTTATACTACTTGAATGATACTTGCGCTTGCGTTATACGCGTGTGAATGCACCGGTCAAGTTTTTGGCCGCCGTTGTCGGGGAGTTATATTTCTTGAGTTATTAATTTTGAAACTATCTAATTTACTTGTATCTAATTTTCTTTAGTTTTATCCGTAATTTTTTATTTCTTTCTTTTATTTTCATGTGGTTGAACAATGGAACACTACTAGGAGATTGAGAGATTACGTGCTTTACAAGAAGATACACCCCAATTTTGGGAGCAACAGTCCGATTTTCTAAGGCCTGTTGTACAGCCCAATAACTATCACTGGATGCCAGAACCAAACAATACTACATTTGCTCAACAAAACACAATGTGGAGGTGTTACATATGTAATGGTAACCACCCAAGCGATTATTGCGAGTACAACTACAATTCAATGTGGCAGAGCTATCAAAATCCTTCATGGTATGAAGAGCCATCACATTTCAACAGAGCCACATTTTCCATCTTCTCCACCATCTACCTATAATCTTCATCAACAACCAGAACCATCAGAGGGAGAACAATTGATGAACATGCTCAAAGATTGGTTCGAGAAAATATATGAGAAGTCGGATACAATGCTTGAAATATACCATAACCAACTTGAAAGTATCCAAAGACAATCAGAATCCATACAGAGAATGACAGATCAAATAAGACAATTAACAGAAAACCAGAGCTACATACCTCAAGAACCATTTTCAGATGACACTAATGAAACCTTCGAGTACAAATCTGTTCAGAATGACACTTTAGAAGAGGAGGAGGCTGAGCAGTATCAACAACCAGAGGTATCAGTTCAGGATCCCAAACCAGCAAAGTCTCTATTTGACTTTTATTATTCAGATTCTGACGAGGATGAAGCTGATCTATTTGTACCAACTGCGCCAACAATGGAGGATCAAACTTTCAATCCTCAAAATGAAGATCTTGGAGCATGTTTTAACATGATGTTTGATGAAGATTTACCTGAACCATCCATTTCAATCATATCAGAGGATGAAGACCTAATGTCAAATACAACTTTTCATCCTCAAGCAGATAATTATGGAGCATGCATTTCACATATGACAGATGAAGAACAGAACACAGAAATCCTAGAATACATCTGTGAAGAAAAGGTGGAGCAAGAAGCAGAGTAAATGGAGGAGCAAATGTCTGACCTTATTGAAGATCCAGTGTATTCAAGAGAAACATCATTATTTTGGGGAGTAAAAATCAAAGATATCGCCCAGAATTTTGACAGAATGGAACTCCCATTCCAAGTCAAGTACCATACGAGACCTCATGATTTTCTTTCTTTCTTTTCAGAAACCACTGGAGCGGCAAAGATTAAGAAGGTGGCACAAACACAAAATAAGACAAATTCTTTTTGCCACTTTAGAGTGGAAGAGACCCTTCAAAAGCAACGCTAATGGGATTGTCTTTAATCGGACATCCAAAATGACGCTGAAACCTCATTGACAAATGGATTTCAGTTACGTCTGGCTGAAGACGCAAAATTTAGAGCTAGCAGGGAGGCAACCCATGCAATTTGTTGTAATTTGTTTTCATATTTTGTGTGAACTTTTTAATTTTGTGTGTTAGTTTTTCAGGAAAAAGCACAAACGAAGCATTTTAAGACAGAAGGAATGGTGTTTGGCAATCACAAAGAGAAGAGCTAATTCATTAGTGATGGCTGAGTAAGGAACGAATTCTTGAGACGCATCCTAATGAATTTATACCATGCGATTGGAGTATTGAGTACACAATTCTGTTGCCTTAATTATTGCTCTGATTTGCTTTTCTTTTGTTATTTTCTTTTATTTTCGTAGACAGGATCCAGACTTTTTGACTTTCACGATTTCTTTTGTTGTCTAGCTAACAACCGTCATCTGGAAGATACTAGTGCTATTATTACTCACCTATTTCAGTAACTATAAATTCAACTCATCATTGCATTTATGAAGGCATCCAGATTTGAGAAAGAAATACATAAAAAATGGAAGCCACTTCAAGAGGACGAGTTGAAACCATTTGTATGTTTTGCGTGTTGTCGGTGGTACCAGTGTTGGTACTAAACCACAATACATAGAGGCAACACGGAATTGGGTCGAGTCATTGTTGAACGGAATATGCACTTGATCTACGGCGGGGCAATCTTGGACTGATGGGAATTGTTTCAAAGGCTATACATGACGGAGGCAGTCCAGTTTTGGGAATCATCCCAAAACCTTTGGCTGAGGCGAATCTGATAGGACCATCAAACGAAGAGGAATTGCTCGTGCCAGGAATGTCAGAGCGACTAGTGGAAATGATTAACCGTGCAAATGCTTTTATTGCTCTACTAGGAGGCTTGGGCACATTTGAGGAAATTTTTATAGCGTTATCTTGGGCGAACCTGAACATACACCAGAAACCGCTTGGATTGTTTAACGTTGAGGGATTTTATGATTTTCTTTGTGTGGTTCTTGATGACAACCGGAGAAATGGGTTCGTAACAAAGCCTCTCCTATTCAAAGCCAGAACTGCCCAGGATTTACTCGACCAAATCTTGGCCTTTGAACCACAAATTGACCACGTCCTTTCCAAAATTAAATGGTCTGAGGATGATCGTGGTAAAAAGCGTAAGATAAATCTGGATCTGAACCTTTAGTTTTCCGCATTTCAGCTAACCAGATACGATTTTCTAAGATCTTCTTTTATTGTTTAAGACATTGAGGATAATGTCTCATTTAGGTTTGGGGGAGGGGAATAGTTAATTCGTATCTTGTTTTTCTTATTTTATTTTTAGTAGTCCAAAATTTACAAAAAAAAAAAAAAAATTGAAAATTTTTCAAAAATTACAAAAATATTTTGCGTTTTTGTGTTTTTATTTTGACTAAAAAGTGAAATTTGTGAGAAATAGCTGTGTAAGAAATTCCCACTCCTGATACGTATCTCAAACCCATTTTTGAAACAAGTTAATTTTTGTTTATTTCCTTTTAAATTATTTAATTTGTGAATTCTCCATAAACAGACTAAAATGGATCTTCATATGCTTAGTTGGCAGGTATTATCAATATGCATAGTAACATACGAACATGTGTTGTAATTGAAAAGTTTGTAATATTCAGTGCTCTAGTTTAATTGGAGGAAGCATCTATAAATGGCAATGGAGTAAAAAAAAAGAGAAAAAATAGAAAAAATGAAAAAAAAACATCTGAGATCCGAGTTATTAAGTCCGTAGGGGTGTTTTAACACCTAGTGCCCTAAAGCCAACTGGTTTGGGAGTCATTGGCCCAAAACTCGCTACATGGATCAATGATGTTGCAAAAAATATATATATACTATAGTCTGAGTAATTAAGTCCGTAGAGGTGTCTTAACATATTGTGCCATAAAGCCAACTGGTTTGGGAGCCACCGACCCAAATCTCGCTACATAGACGGAAGATATTGTATATAAATAAAAAATAAAATCAAAAAAAGAAAGAAAAAATCAGAAAAATCAGAAAAATTATTCCATTGCTACAAAAAGGTGTGAATTCTGATAAAACTGTAGGACAAAAGTATTACCCTCTTATCAACTACACTTGTGACTGTTGTGGGCAAAAATGTGTTGATTAATATTGTGTTGGTTGTGTATATGAAGAATGGTAAAAATAATCAGAGATTTTACTTATTTGTTAATTTAGAAGAAAAGAAAACAACTACTAACTTGGAGTAGAAGTTTTACCTGTTTAGTCACTGACTTGTTTATTCTCTTTTCTCTTGTCTTTTTTACTTTGGTATTCATTATTTTTACTATTTTTTTACTTTTTTTTTCAAACGTTTGTGGGTATCGTTGCTGTAAGCCCTCACGAGCCTACAACTCGTCCACTAGGGACACCTAGGGGTTTAAAGGCTTGTTTGCATACGCTAAATGCAACCGTGATCCCTACGAAAGTGGCTTAATTAATTTTATTTTTGTGTTATTTTATTTTATGTTTTGCTCGAGGACTAGCAAAATGTTAGGTTTGGGGGTGTGATGAGTGATATTTATATCACTATTTCCCACTCATTTAACCGAATATTTTGTATAGTTTCTCGAGTTTTATGAACGTTTTAATATGTTTTTGTATATTTTGCAGATAAAAATAATATTGGGACTTAATGGAATCAACTCGGGGCTAAAACGATGAAATCCGAGAGGAAAAATGTAAAAAAAGAAATTTTATTATACGCGTCACGAAGTGCAGTCAAATTTTCCAATTTTGCGCAATTTTCATATTTTAGCCATAACGTTTTCGTCCGATGTCCGATTGAGCGGATTCAAGTTGCAGATTAAAGAATACTTGAAGATCTACAACTTTGAAAGTCAAAATAATTTTCAATTCTGAATTTTTCATGGCCGAAAATGGATGAACAATACAGTATATTTTGTTTATCTACTATAGTCATTTACAAAATATAAAATAAAATTAATAAAATAAAAAAAAAAAAATTGTCAAACTTCCACCAAACATGCTTGCATGTTTGGTGCCATGTTTGATGCCATGTTTGGTGTCATGTTTGGTTCCATGTTGATGCCATGTCTTGTGGCATGTTTGGTGGAGTGTATGGTGGAGCAATTGTGGTGCAATTGGTGGAGAAATTGGTGGAAATCTTTAGGTTTTTCTATAAATACCAAGCCATTTCATTTGTAATTCTCATGCTTTCTTAGTTTTGTAAGGAATTTAAGGATTGCATCATGTGTGTTTATTTTAGTAATTTAATTTATGTATTTTAATTTTCAGTAGAAGTAGTTCTCTTCTTCTACTCCTTTCTTTTTATGTTCAGTAGTTAAATTTTCGCCGGGGGAAGGGTGAAGCTTTTAATATTTTAATTTAGATTAATCTCCCTTAATTATAATATAAAATTTATTATTCACTAAAAGGAAATTACCGCCTTAATGGTTGGTTTTATTTATTTGGCATAATTAGATACCGCCTATATGGCTTGTCTTTAGGTGAAAGATAATTACCGCCTATATTGTTGGTTTATGTTCAAATACTATTACCGCCTTTATGGCCGGTTGGACTTAATTTAAATCTGACTTAATAAGGAATACCGACCTACATGGCTGGTTGGCTATCACTGTTAAATTCTATATTATAAGAAGGGAGATTCTAAATTAGAAATAGTAAAAGTGGATCCCCAACCCCAGCATTTTATTTTTTTTCTAGGGAAGTGATGAAACACAATATCCACACTCAATAATTGATTTTCTTTTATGGGTAATTCTTTAGGTTATTTATTAAGTCTTAATCTTAATGTTTTTTTATTAACTGACCATTAATAAATTGACTAGGTAAACTTAAAATGAAACTAGACATATGGATTTTAAGTTTAAGACCCTAGACTTAATAGCCCATGATCTTCTTGAGGATAATAACCCTTTAATAGATTTCTTTACAGGATAGGATATGTCGATGTCGGGGGGGGTAGCCATAATTGGACTTAACCTTAATGAATCCAGGTAATGTGGTTGACATAGGAATATGGTTCAATTGAGTTATACTGGGTATTTGCGTCTGACCGTCGGAAGAGGCTTTTGCATATCTTCGTGTTCAGTTAGTAAACCGAATTATTACACATAAGTGGGGGAATCAATTCATATTTTTAATAATATTGTGTGGAGTCACGACCCTAGATCTTTGAGTCTTTTCTTGTCTCTCTAGATTTTCTTTTTGTGTCGTTTTCTTTTGTGTCTTTATTTATTTATTTAAGCAAAAACCACATTCAACCAACCAAAAACAATCAATTCTCTTCTCCCTACAGTTAGATACTTGTAAATAAATAGATTCATAATTAGTAACAATAGTAGGAATTAAGTCCTAGTGGGATCGATATTTTTATACTACATAAACGATACGTGCGCTTGCGTTATACGCGTGTGAATGCACCGGTCAGGTGCCATATTTGGTGAGCAATCAGTGGAGCAATCGGTGGAGAAATTGGTGGAAGCCTTTAGGTTTTTCTATAAATACCAAGCCATTTCATTTGTAATTCTCATGCTTTCCTTAGGTTTTTGTAAGGAATTTAAGGATTGCATCTTGTGTGTTTATTTTTAGTAATTTAATTTATGCATTTTTACTTTCAGTAGTAGTAGTAGTTATTTTTCTTCTTCTTATCTTTTCTTTTATGTTTGGTAGTTAGATTTTCGCTGGGGAAGGGTGAAGCTTTTATTATTTTAATTTAGATTAATCTCCCTTCATTATAATATAGAAATTATAATTCAAATTAAAAGGATTGCCGTCTTAATGGCTGGTTTTATTTATATGACATAAAGTAACACCTCCTATACGGCTGGTCTTTAGATGACAGATAATTACCGCCTATATGGTTGGTCTTTAGGTGACAGATAATTACCGCCTATATGGCTGGTTTATGGACAAATAATAATACCGCCTTTATGGCTGGTCGGACTTAATTTGACTTAATGAGGAATACCACCTATATGGTCGGTCGGTAATATCACAGAATAAATTCTATATTATAATAAGGGAGATTTCTAAAATTAGAAATAGTAAAAGTGGATCCCTAACCCCAGCATTTTATTTTTAGTCTAGGGAAGTGATGAAACACAACACAACACACACACTTAATAATTGATTTTCTTTTTATGGGTAGTTCTTTAGTTTGTTTATTGAGTCTTAAACTTAATGCGTCTTGTTAACTGGCCGTTAATAAGATTGATGTGGTAAACTTAAAATAAACTAGAGATATGGATTTTAAGTTTCAGCCTTAGATTCAATAGCCCACGATCTTCCTTGAGGATAGATAACCCTTTAATAGATTTCCTTACAGGATAGGAATATACCTGTCGGGCGGGGGTAGCTATAATTGGAACTTGGTTTTAATGAACCCAGGTAATGTGGTTGACATAGGAATATGGTTCAATTGGGTTATACTGGGTATTTACGTCTGACCATCGGAAGAGGCTTTTGCATATTATCGTGTTCCAGGTTAGCAAATTAATTTATTACACATAAACAAGAGAATCAATTCATCTTTTCAATAATATTGTGTGGAGTCACGACCCTAGATCTTTGAGTCTATTCTTCTATTTTCTTTAGTATTTTTTTTTGTGTCTTTATTTTAGTTTATTTAAGCAAATCCATATTCAACCAACCAATCAAAAACAATCAATTCCCTTCTTCCTACAATTAGATACTTGTAAATAAATAATATCAACAATTAATAACAACAGTAGGAATTAAGTCCTCGTGGGATCGATTTTTTATACTACTTGAATGATACGTGCGCTTGCGTTATACGCGTGTGAATGCACCGGTAAAGTTTTTGGCGCCGTTGCCGGGGACTTATATTTCTTGAGTTATTAATTTTGAAGCTATGTAATTTACTTGTATCTAATTTTCTTTATTTTTATTTGTAATTTTTATTTCTTTCTTTTATTTTTCAGGTGGTTGAAACATGGAATATTACTGGGAGATTGAGAGATTACGAGCTTTACAAGAAGATACACCCCAATTATGGGAGCAACAGACCAGTTTTCTGAGGCCTGTTGTACAGCCCAACGACTATCATTGGATGCTAGAACCAAGCAATACAACATTTGCTCATCAGAACGCAACATGGAGATGTGAGATATGTGATGGTAACCACTCGAGCAATCATTGCGAGTACAACTACCATCCAGGGTGGCAGAACTATCAAAATCCTTCATGGTATGAAGAACCATCACATTTCACAGAACCACATTTTTCATCTTATCCACCACCCACCTACGATCTTCATCAAGAACCAGAACGATATTCACTAGAGGAAAAACAGATGATAAGAGAAATGGTGGACATTCTCAAGAAAAGTAATGAAAAGTGGGAGGCAATATTTCAGGATCAAGAGGCAACTATTCAGAGACTGATTGATCAAACGAGACAATTAACAGAAAACCAGAGCTACATACCTCAAGAACCACTTTCAGATGAAACTAATGAAGCCTTCGAGTACCAAACATTTCACAACGACACTTCAGCAGAAGAGGAGGTTGAGGAGAATCAAGAACCAGAGGTATCAGTTCAGGAGCCCAAACCAACAAAGTCTCTGTTTGATTTTTATTATTTAGACTCTGACGATGATGAAGCTGAACTATTTGTACCAACTGCACCAACACTTGAGGATGAAATTCTGTATCCTTAAAATGAAGATCTTTGAGCTTCCATTGCACAAATATTTGAAGAAGATCTACCTAAGCCAATCATTTCACCAAGATCAGAGGATGAAGACCTAAATTAGGAACTACCCTTCGGGTGTGTACTTGAATTAGGAAACTGTTAAAATGTAACCAGTTTGACTAGAAACATTATCTCTATTACACTTTTGAAGAGTGGATACTATGACGGATTTGATTCTTATTCAAATGATGTCTACGAATCTAGTTTATTGGGCAAAGTGCCTAAAACACCTTTACTTGGTAAACGTGCAAATGTCACCGATCTGTTAGCCCTCGTTCATAGTGACATAAGTGGGCCCACGTCTAGCTAGGCTAGAGGTGGATATGAATGTTTCGTGACCTTACCGATGTGGCATCGCGTTATGGTTATGTGTTTCTTTTGAAACACGAATCAGATACTTTTAGAGTTTCGACACGAAGTAGACAAACAGATTGGCTAAAGTATAAAACCATCACAGTTAGACCATGATGAAAATACTTAAGCAATAAGTTTCTCAAATAATTGAAAGAGTACAGTATTCTTTCAATATGGACTCTTCTCGGAACACGTCAATTTGACAGTGTGTCCGAACTGAGAAATCGAACTTTGTCGGACATGATAAGGTTAATCATGAGTAGCTCTGAGCTACCATTTTCCTTCAGGGAATACTCATAAAACAGTGCAAAACTTATTTTGAATAAGGTTCCATGAAAATCTGTTAGACAGAATTCATATTAGATATGAACAGGAAAGAAACTGGGATTCCTCATTCCTGAAATATTTGGGAATGCTAGGCATACGTTTGGATGATACCAAATTAAAACCCAAATATGGTAAGTGCCAATCTGTAATTGGTTATCCTAAGGAAACCAAAGTATAATACTTATACAACTCACTAGAGAACAATTTTATTGTTGCTCACCATGTGGTTTTCCTAAGAGGAATACCTATATGCAGTGGTAAGTGGGAGGATAGTAAGACCCGATGAAAATCAGAGTAATACTGTTCCAAACACTAATTATTTAATGGAATACAAACAGTTCATCTAGGATGAAACTATACCATTAATATTCAAATACACAAGAACCGCGTAGTTCGGAGAGAGTCAGAAAACAACCTGGGGTATGAGTTTCTAACCTCACCTTATAAAGATGTCAATCTTATTAAGGAAACTGACTACGTATGAGGAACTGATACAAGGTATCGACTATCTATTATGGCAAAGTGCTATGATATCCGAAATGGATTCCATGTAAACCAACCAAGTTTCGACACTGGTTGTTGTACCGTAAGGCATTGTGCCAGTTGGTACAATAATGGTCTTCAAGGAAGACATAATGGATGGCAACATAACAATGTACAAAGCTAGGCTTATACATTAAAGGGTATCGTCATCAACATAGTGTTGATTACGATGAAATCTTTTATCCGTTGCCATTGTTAAATCCATTTGGATAATGCTTGCATGAACTGCATGTTTCATTTATGAAATATGACAGTTGTACATCAAAACCATTTTCCTTAACGGAAACCTTTTGGATGATGTTTATCAACATCCTGATGGTTTTGTCATACCAAAACTAGCAAACAAGGTTTGCAAGTTAGTTCAATCTTAGATTGAAGCAAGCATTATGTTCTTGGAACAATTGTTTTGATGTAATCATAATTGTATAAGATTTAATTCAAAAAAAATAAAATTCTTGTGTATATAAGGAGGTTAGTGGGAGCGCACTGAAAATAATCGTCCTATATAATGATGATACATTATTTCTTGGAAATGACCTTCCATATAAAAATTGATGAAAGCTTGGCTTTCATGAAAATTCTCCGTAGAATACGTGGGAGAAACAAACTTTATTCTAGGAATAAAGTGTAGGGAACGCCTTCCCTCGCACAGCGGAAGCGGTAAGGCTCACGGACCGAACTTGAAAAATTTTTCTGCTCTCCCTTCGCTTTGGCCGAACCACACCAGTGAGTTCACTAATGTTTTGCTTCTGTTTTGGACAATATTTGAGCCCCAGAATACCTCGAAACAGTCCCCGAACAGCCCTTAGAACTGCAGTGAATTAGTGGACTGTTTTGGACACGTTACACGCGCGAACTGCACCCAATTTGAAGCAGTATTTGCGTGAACTGCACTGAATGTTTGGGTCTGATTTTTCTCTAAAAATCAATCCTAACACAGCCCTAAAAATCCCTAAAAGTATTTCCCAAAAACCCGAATTAAAACCAAACAAAACCGAGCCCCTTGGGAACCCTGAATGCGCACGGCAGTGAGGGATTTACTGCCTCACTGCCGTGAATGGTAAATAGGGTGAGAAGAGTTTTCGAACTTCACAAGGTCTTCCGAGCTATGTCTCGTTACCAAAGGAGGGTAGTGTAGGCTACACTCACAAATTAATCTCTAAACGGTTTAGAGATTAATATCACACACCGAATTAATTTCAAGTTCTTCAATTCACTTTCTCAACTTTTGAGAGCTTGAATAAGAGATGGAGGCTAGGGTTTTCTAATGATTAGATTTGAAAAATTAAATCATAATTTTTCTTTTATACTTTGGGTAATTTGCTTCATAAAAAAAAAATCAACCAATAGTCTCCCATCATCTATCAAATTCGGCCAAGGGTAGG
Organism: Zanthoxylum bungeanum; assembly: GCA_019454045.1. Lineage (NCBI taxonomy): Eukaryota > Viridiplantae > Streptophyta > Magnoliopsida > Sapindales > Rutaceae > Zanthoxylum > Zanthoxylum bungeanum. Next base: position 79,993 of record SKCR01052676.1, read on the forward strand.
TTTTCTAGTTTGATTTTGCTTCCAAAATAAACAAATCCTATCCCTTACCAACTATGGAATTTGGCCAAGGACTATTATTTTGGCTTGATTTTTGTTTCCAAAATAAACAAATCCCATTCCTTATCAATGAGGAATTTCGGCCAAGGTAGGGTATTTAAGTTTGATTTTGTTTCTCAAACAAACAAATCCTATTCCTTATCCAATAAGGAATCCTACCATGGTGATTGACCTGCGTAAACACACACGTATAACGCAAGCGCACGTATCGTTCAAGTAGTATAAAAATATCGATCCCACGAGGACTTAATTCCTACTTTTTTTATTAATTGTTGATACTATTTAATTACAGATATCTAATTATAAGGAGAAGGGAATTGATTGCTTGATTGATTTGATTTTGTAGATTTGCTAAATAAGTAAATAAATAAAAAGACAAAAGAAAATACTAAGGAAAATAAAAGACTAAAAAATCTAAGGTTGCGAATCTTTCTAATATCTTTTAAAAGATGAAGTGATTATATTATAGTTAGGTAAAATATTGAATTATTAATATGGAACACTAAATTATGTAAAAGCCTCTTCCGATGGTCATTTACAAATACCTAGAATAATCAAATTGAACCATATGTCTATGTCAATTAAATTACCTAGATTCATTAAGATTGAAGTTCAATTATTGATTACCCCCGCCCAACAGGTATATTCCTATCCTGTAAGGAAATCTATTAAAGGTTTATCTATCCTTAAATAAGATCGTGGGTTGTTGAGTATAAGGTCTTTAAAATTAAAATCTCTATGTCTAGTTCATTTTAAGTTTTATCTAATCAATTTTATTAGTGATCAGTTAATAAAAAGGCATTAAGGTTATGACTCAACAAATAATTCTTTTAGTTACCCAAACTATAATCTAACCCTTTTTTAAATCGGTAATATTAGATTTTATCACAACCCTAGATATTTAACTTAGTTACAACACATAACTAAACCTGATATAAACTTTAAAAGACATAAAATGAAATTGCTGAAAAGTAATAAAAAGAAATGCTAAGGTAAAATGAATTAACTTCTACTATTCACTATTTAGATATCTCCCATAAAATAATATATAATCTTGTGATATTTTAAACCAACCGTCCGGAATGGCGGAATCCTGATTAAGTCAAATTCAAATATACCATCCATAAGGCGGAACAGAAATATAAACTTAAACCAACCGTCCAGTGTGGCGATATCCTCATTAAGTCAGGTTAACCAGATTAAATTGAATAACCAACCGTCCGGAAATGGCGGTATCCTTTATTAATTCAGATTTGAAATAGTTTATATATTATATTTTAAGGGAGATTAATCTAAATAGAAAAAGTAAAAGTATTACCTTATTACCTCATCATGGAAGAGTTACCCTCTCATGGAACAATAGAATTACTACTACAAAGTGTAAATAAAACTGAATAAAAGAGGAAAATATGAAGAAATCTCTATTATATAAGTATTTACAGATGATTTGGTACATTTGAAACTAAAAATTCGAAATCTATTTATAGGCAAAAAAATCTAATTTTTTATTATTATTTTTCTGATTTTTTTTTTTTTTTTATTATTTTATTATTTTATTATTTTTTTTGGATAGCTGAATTTTCGACACGTGGCATGGTGGCTAAAAAAACGGTTCGTTGAATCTTTGACACGTGGCATGCGGTGCAATTACCAAAATACCCTCGGTGTCGGGACACCCAAAATTATCAAAATACCCTTTTTGCCAAATTTCACCAAATTTCACAGTTTTGCTCCAAATCACCTCCAGAATGTCCTGAAACTTTATTTTGGTGTCGGGATGCCCAAAATTACCAAAATACCCTTTGTGGCGGGACGCCCAAAATTACCAAAATACCATTTTTGCCAAATTTCACCAAATTTCACAGTTTTGCTCCAAATCACCTCCAGAATGTCCTGAAACTTTATTTATCTACAAAATAACACAAAACACATCAAAATATTCACAAAACTCAAGAAACTATACAAAATATTAGGTTAAATGAGTGGGTAATAGTGATAGATTTACCACTCATCACACCGCCAAACCTAACATTTTGCTAGTCCTCGAGCAAAATAAAATAACATAATAAAATTTTAACTAAGCCACTTTCGTAGGGATCACGATTGTATTTAGCATATGCAACAAGCCTTTAAACCCCTAGGTGTCCCTAGTGGACGAGTTATAGTCTCGTGAGGGTTTACAGCAATGATACCCACAAACATTTTATAAAAGTAAAAATGAAGTGAAACTAATGCACACAAAAGTAAAAAGACAAGAGAAAAGAGAATAAAGAAGTTAGTGACTAATTAGATGAAACTTCTACTCCAAGTTTACTAGATGTTTTGTTTCATTCTAAATTACTGAATAAGTAAATTCTCCGATTATATTTACCATTCTTCATATACTTAGCCAGTAAAATATTAAACAACTCATTTTGCCCACAACAGTCATAAGTGCAGTTGATAAGAGAGTAATATTTTTGTCCTGAAGTTTTATCAGAATTCACACCTTTTTGTAGTAATGGAATAAATTTTCTGATTTTTCTGATTTTTTTCTTTGATTTTTTCTCTATTTTTTATTTATATACAATATCTTCCATCTATGTAGCGAGCTTTAGGTCGGTGACTCTCAAACTAGTTGGTTTTAGGGCATCAGGTGTTAAAACACCCATACAGACTTAATTACTCAGACTTCAGATATTTATATATATATTTTTCATCATTTTTGATCCATGTAACGAGCTTTGGGCCAATGACTCCCTAACCAGTTGGTTTTAGGGCATTAGGTATTAAAATACCCTTACAGACTAAATAACTCGGATCTCAGATGTTTTTTTTTTATTCCATCACTTTTTTGAGATGCTTCTCCAATTAAACTAGAGTACTATATATTACAAACTTTTCAATTTTAGCTCATGTCTGTATGTTACTATGTATGTTGGTAATACCTGTCAACTAAGTATATGAAGATCCATTTTAGTCAGTTTTATGGAGAATTTACAATTAAATAATTCAAAAGGAAATAAACAAAAATTAACTTGTTTCGAAATAGGTTTGAAATACGTTTCAGGAGTTAGAATTCCTTACACAGCTATTTCTTACCAATTCCATCTTTTTAGTCAACATAAAGAAATAACTTCTACTGGTCATATAACTATGGTTCACATGTGGGTTTTAAGAGTGTAAACAAAGGCTCTCGCTGACGAAGGATTGTTCACAACTAAGACTCCCCACTCAAGGGTTCAAGTGACCAAGTGAACGCACCTTTTTTATACCTTATGGTACGTGCCAACGAGTTATGGTGTGACTAACTGTCGAATGGACTTCCCGTTGTAGATTCCCCAGAGGGAGGGTGTGATGAGTGGTATTTATATCACTATTTCCCACTCCTTTATCCTAATATTTTGTATAGTTTCTTGAGTCTTGTGAATATTTTGATGTGTTTTGTGTTATTTTGTAGATAAATAAAGTTTCAGGACATTCTGGAGGTGATTTGGAGCAAAACTGTGAAAATCATCAAAAAATGGCATTTTGGTAATTTCCCGCGTCGCAACGCCAAGACCTTCCGCGTCGCGACGCCTAACGTGCACCGGAGTCTGCTAATGTGCGCCGGGTCAACGGATCAGAATTTGAGAAGTTTGACTTTGCTAACGTGCGCCTTGACACGTGTCACCACCACAGAAGATCCGCTAACGTGCGCACGCCACATCATCATGACATCACCAATGACGTCATGAACAGTGCCACATCATCAATGACATCAGCATGACGTCATCAATGACGTCATCATAATAATTGAGTCTTAGCCGCCTTACCACGTGTCGCTTTAACAGTCAGCCGCCTTGCCACGTGTCGCCTCCTCAGCGTGCCACGCCGAACTGTTCCAGCGTCGCGACGCTGGCTTGGCGTCGTGACGGCAGATGCCCATCTGCGCCTATAAATTCAGCTTCGAATTTCAGATTTCAACACACCTTCCTCTCTCTTGAATTCTCTCTAAAGATAGAGTTTCTCTCTCTTCTTTTAGTTTTTTTTTTTTAGTTTTTTAATTTTTAGTTTTGTAAATAATTTTAATTACGTTTTGTAATAATAGTAATTTAATTTTTACTTTTTACTTTTTACAGTTTTTACTATTCACCATGTTGAAGTAATTTCCCCAGCTAGGGTGAAAGGTAATTCTTTTACTGTTACTATTTAGATTAATCTCCCTTAAAAATAATATATTCACTATTTAAAATACTGACTTAATAAGGGATATCGCTATATTGGTCGGTTGGTAATTTTATTTTAATCTGGTTTAAACCTGACTAATCAAGGATACTGCTATATTGGTCGGTTGGTAATTTAATTTTGGTTCCGCCTTTATGGCTGATTGGACTTAATTTGACTTAATCAGGATACCGCCAGATTGGTCGGTTGGTAATATTATCACAAGTTTATATATTATTTTATGGGAGATATCTAAATTAGTAGTAGTAAAAGTAATTCATTTTACCTTAGCATTTTATTGTATTTTACTTTTCAGCATTTTTACTTTATGTCTTTTACTTTTATGTATTTACTAGTTCTAGTTATGTGTTAGTTTTCTGGGGTTGTGATGACTTTTAATATCACCGGTTTATAAGGGATTATTTTATAGTTTGGGTAATTTAAAGATTTATTTATTAAGTCTTAAGCTTAATGCTTCTTGTTGTCTGATCACCAATAAGATTGATGTGGTAAATCTAAAATAAACTAGACATAGGGATTTTAGGTTTCAGCCTTAGACTTAATAGCCCACGATCTTCCTTGAGGATAGATAACCCTTTAATAGATTTCCTTACAGGATAGGAATATACCTGTCGGGCGGGGGTAGCCATAATTGGAACTTAAACTTAATGAATCCAGATAATTTGGTTGACATAGACATATGGTTCAATTAGGTTAAACTGGGTATTTGTGTCTGACCATCGACAGAGGCTTACACATAATTTAGTGTTCCAGGTTAATAAATCAATATATTACCCAACTTTAAGATAACCACTTCATCTTTAAAATGATATTAAAAGAAATCACAACCCTAGATCTTTGTGTCTTTTGTTATTTTCCTTAGTATTTTCTTTTGTCTTTTTATTTATTTATTTATTGTGTAAAACCACATTCAATCAATCAAACAGTCATTCTCTTCTCCATTCAATTAGATATTTGTAAATAAATAGATTCAACAATTAATAACAACAGTAGGAATTAAGTCCTCGTGGGATCGATATTTTTATACTACTTGAACGATACGTGCGCTTGCGTTATACGTGTGTGTTTACGCCGGTCAGGGTGGAGGGAGGATCACTTAAGTACCCAAGCCCCTTAGGCTCTTATCACTTGGTGTCAGAAATAAACAACGAGTCCTCCAAACTAGTCTATCCAAACAAGCTTTTCATTTGATTAATCAAATAAAAATACAAAATATTTTTGTAATTTTTGAAATTTTTGAAATTTTTTTTGTATTTTTCAATGTCTTAAACAGTAAAAGAAGAGTTTAGAAGATAGTAACTGGTTGGCTGAATTACTACAAGAAAATTAAAGGTTAAGATCCAGATTTATTCGACGCTTCTTACCACGATCATCTTCGGACCATTTTATCTTTGAAAGGATAGGATCAATTTATTGTTCATGGGTTAAGAGTTGGTCTATTAGATCCGGAGCAGTTCTGGCAGTATAGAGGAGATCTTTCATAGGTTTCGACACGAACCCATTTCTCCGAGCATCATCAAGAAAAACACACAAGAAAATCATAAAATCCTTCAACATTGTATGGTCCAAGCGGTTTCTGGTGTATGTTCAGGTTCGCCCAAGATAGCACTATAAAAATTTCCTCCAATGTGCCCAAACCTCCTGGCAAAGCAATAAAAGCATCAGCACGGTTAATCATTTCTACCAGTCGTTCAGACATACCTGGCACAATTAATTCTTCTCCGTTTGATGGTCCAATAAGATTCGCCTCTGCCAAAGGTTTTGGAATGATTCCCAAAACTTAACTGCCTCTATCATGTACAACCTTTGAAATGGTCCCCATAAGTCCAAGATTGCCCCCGCCATATACTAAGTGCATATTATTTTCAGCCATGACTCGACCCAATTCTTGTACTGCCTCTATGTATTGTGGATTAGTACCAACACTAGTACCACAAAACACACAAATGTTTTCAACTCGTCTTCTTGAAGTGGCTTCCATTTTTTACTTTGGATGTCTTCAAAAGTGTAATGATGAATTGAATTTATAGAACCTGAAAAGGGTGAGTAATTGTAACATCCCGCCTAGGCCAGGATGCTACCGGCAGGAGAAAGGAAAACCCATCTCCATAAGCCTCTGAATCTAACGAAATTTCGGCATGATGTATTCGTAACATCATGCAACCTGGCCTGTAGCCAGCATCCATACACAACAAGAATACAACAATCCCGGCCTCAGGCCGGAAACTCAACTTCAATGCAATACTCAACAAGGCCTCAGGCCTGAACTCAAAGAACAAAAGGAAACCACTTGGCCTCCGGCCAGAACTCAAATGAAAACTATATTATTACAAGACTCTTATATATGAGATACAATGCGAATACAAATACAAAATGATGAGTCGTGAGAACCCATAACTTGACCCAGGACTCAAAGACTTCCTTGACTGCAATTGGGGCGATCCACTATCATCAAAGTCTTCACAGAAATCCTGCTATTGACCTGCAAAACTACAACTGAAAAGTTATGAGTCATAATGACTCAGTAAGTAACTATGCTTCTAGATTAAACATACAAACATCATACAAGGCTTATTTCTTAATACATTGATGACTTAAATTGTCTATGTAGTCTCACGTAATTCACAAATCTAAGTTAACTGCATAACTCTCATTCAAGTTTAGATGATACCACTTATTACAAGATTTATGTTATAGCTCATACACCCTCACAGCTTGTTTCATACTTAAACTTTGAACATCTATACTATAGTCATTTAGCTCTATATGTTTATCTATTGTACCATGACTCATTACGTATCCACTACGTTACTTTAATATCTTCCCACTTTTCTATATATTTACTTGTACCTAATTCTGGCCTTTAGTTTAAAACCTTTTATTCTTACTTTCTTTAAAATATAATCGAATCGGCTGTACTACAATATTATCTCTGTCAGATACTTAACTTACTATCACTGATCAAGCATACATACACATGTAACCATTGCAACATGTTATTTCCTGCAAATATTTATCACACATTAAACATTCATAAGGAGAATCCCTCATACCGCCCTACATCTCATACCAAAATCATCAACAAATACATATAAACATAATGATGATACCATGTACAAATGTTGGCTATAAGCATCTAAATAACTTACTATAATACATAATTTATATGCACTAAATGCAAATCATACTTTACTCAACATACTAAGTCTTTAGAAAATTCTCCTTGAAAATTATTTCTGAAAATTATTTTCTAAAAACTTCTTTGCTGAAAACTTTACTTTACCTTCTCTTTCTGGAAAGGTTCTTTCTAAAAACTCTGTTACTAAAAACTTCATCTTTCTAAAACTGTCTTTAAAATAACGGTTTATGAAAACTCTTATTAAAAGACTGAGTTCTGAAGTCTGAATGTTGAAAATCTGAAAACTTATATTGAAGATCTGAAAACTAAAAACTGAGAATACTTGATGCCCAGGACCATAACTCAACTGCGGCATCTCTGAAAACTGAAAATCGAAATCTGAGAAACTGTTTCTGAAAACCGTATACTGAAAATCTGAAAACTGAAAACTACTCTACGTCCAGGACCATAACTCAACTGGACGTCTCTCTACACCCAGGACCATAACTCAACTGGGTGTACTCGATGCCCAGGACCATAACTCAACTGGACATCTGAAATCAGGATGTCGGGACCCTGTAGCCCCTAATCCTACTCGAGGATCTGAGAGCGTCCCCTCAGTCCTCCACATGTGCACATGCGTCTAACCGTCAATTCCAAACTGTACAACTGGGATGGGTCAAATCCCAATCCCGAATCCAAAGTATCCATCAATTCCGAACTATATCTCAAGTTACATACTGGGGTAAGTTTTTACCTCATACCCCGAAAACCATAAAATCGTAATATGTAACTCAAACTGTGTAAAACATTTTCTGAAATACGATTCTTTTCAAAAACATATGAAATCTTTCTTTAAAACATTTGAAATTGTTGGAAACATTGTTATCGTTTGTTTATCTAATGAAAACTTAAACACACACACACATGAACATGCATATATGCTTTCTCATGCTTCTCTCTACCCTGGTTATGATATTCTCTATAATGATCTTACTACTATATGCTCGAATATCGACAGAACACTTGTTCAAACTAAACATGCTAAATTCTTGTTACATTCATACATATCTACATTTATCTATATATATATGCACACATCAAACTATCACAACTTGGCTTACCTTGCTAGTGGCTCACAGTCAATAGGTTGCACAATTTATATTTACCAGCATGCATTCGAAACTCTACTACTATATCAAATATCAAACATATATAAGTTCCAATACCTTTATTCTTGAATTTCTTTGCCGTTTTCTAACTATCAACTTGTGTTCAGACATTTCAAATTATAACCTTTTATGTATTCTCATGTTATGCATATTCTACTCGTTTATGTTCTTTATCACTTTATACACTCATATCTATCTTCATATTGCTAATGTTCTTAAATAACGCATAAATTACAACTTCCTTTATATCTATAGTTCATATCTGATTATCTCATTTATAACTCTAATCCCATTCCCTAGGGTGTAGTTTCTACATCCCCCATACCCAAGTCTTATTAAATTATAATCATGAATATGACATCATACACATGCTCCATCTATATATATATATATATATATATATATATATATATATACTGGTCTATACCTACATATGTTTCTCTTTGCTTCTGAATACTTCTGTTTATCTTTAACTAATATCTCTACTTATAATTGTTGCTCTTATCTATATCTGTGTACCAATTCACTAGCTTCTTTCTTCTACGATCATCTTTATATATATATACTAGTTTCATACATATGATTATATATAGTCTTTATTAGAGTACTACTGTCGTACAATGATAACTTCTTAAGTACTCAAAGCATGAGTTACTTACCTGACTAAGCGAATGCCCGCGATCCGGGTCCGATCTGCCAAAATAAATCACAACATACGTCAGAACCGCTATTTGCGGAACTCACAACTTATCCACACTAAACTACAGACTTTCTTGGGGTACATGAAATCTTTCTAATACTACAAATTCTAACTTCATTACTCTATTATATACTCATACACTGCTCTAAACTAACTAGATAACTCAGATTCTCGTTTTGCGCATTTCCGGCAAAACTTGCGGAAAAGTTTCCGCAAACGCTACGGAAGGGTCTCGAACCCTCCGAACTAATCCAAAATTACCCAATTATCCTCGCAATACCATAATTACATCATAACTATATTTACGACCATCTACACTCAATCGCGCGAGAAACGCCGTTTTACCGGAATCTCGCTAATTCTACCGAAGCTACCCTTTCGACATGGGTTTACTGTTCACCAAGTCTTCTTCTCTTGTTTCGCGCAAATCTGACCGATGTTCGGTGAAACCGACTCCGCTTACTTATAGTACTCTCCGAGGGCTTCGTTTTGGTAGGTGAATCGGGCCGTGAGATGACCTGACGAACCGGGATCGAACTCCTCACCGCGCGCGACTTCTTCCCTCATTTCTCACTGCCGCCGGCGTTACTTGGCCGATCGCCGGCCACCAGCCTGCTCGCCGTCGCTGGGGGAACCGATCTGCACCGGTGCACCGGCCTGTGGTGGCCAGAATCGTCGCCGGCGTGAACTTCTCCAAAAAGGGGCGATGGGGGTACGGGTATGGGCTTTTTGATGAGTCTTGCCCTTTTTGCAATTTATGCAAACCTTGAGGCTTTTTATAATGCCCTGGAAAATATCAATTTAGTCCCTGCGAAAATTATGATTCAGTCCAAATTCTAGAACCTTCTGGAAAATCGCAATTTCAGAGCCTTTTTGATGCGATTCTCGGAAAGTGTTCAACACGAAAGTTGTTCGTCTCGGAAAAACGATTCTGATGGTCCAAAATCAGCTTGATCGGAGTTCGTTTGCTAATTCTGTGGTCCAAACAGTAAACTTTACGCGTTTTACGAAAATCGCGTAACTGACTTTTGATCCCACGCATTTTCCAACGCGACGAAAATTCATAAAATGATATTCCAACTCATATTACCTCACTTAAACTCTTCTTCTTCCTCATACTCATGATCCGAGACTAAAACAGTCGTCCGGGAATCTCCTGGAACAGTTCTAAAAATCCGGGATGTTACATTCACCCCTCTTTATAAAAATTTCGTCCTCGAAATTTCTCTACCCTTGTATCTGCCAAATCAAAACCCGGTCGAATATGCAGAAACTATCCTTTTTCTAAACTCTGCTGATATCACTTCTCTGTCTCTACTGTAAACTAGCCATTATCTATATACTAGATTCCATAACAGCTCATCAATTACTTTAATCTAATTATGCTGATCTGTTTCTCGTCCTGGCTATACTGATTTGGTTCTTATCTCTGACTGTACTGTTCTGGTTCTGATCTCAATTCTTCTGGCCCCACAAGGGCCCCACACTGGTATTATCTCATTCTAACTGATTTTCTGATCTGAAAGGCCGCCAGAGAACTAACTTAATCCCATATCTTCCTATACGAAGATAGCTAATCTATTCACAACAAATGAGCCACCCATGGACCCATGTTCAAGCAAACAAGGCACTGAATAATAACATCAAATCATATCAAGTAATCATAAAAAGATACATACAAAGACCTATGTGGTCTTTACCAAATCGAAGACAATCTCTGACAGCTGGATCCCCACAATTACAGCCACTGACTTCTAAACCATACTACCGACTCTGACTCTTAAACCATGCTCTGATACCATCTTTGTAACATCCCGCCTAGGCCAGGATGCTACTGGCAGGAGACAGGAAAACCCATCTCCATAAGCCTCTGAATCTAACGAAATTTCGGCATGATGTATTCGTAACATCATGCAACATGGCCTGTAGCCAGCATCCATACACAACAAGAATACAACAATCCCGGCCTCAGGCCGGAACTCAACTTCAATGCAATACTCAACAAGGCCTCAGGCCTGAACTCAAAGAACAAAAGGAAACCACTTGGCCTCCGGCCAGAACTCAAATGAAAACTATATTATTACAATACTCTTATATATGAGATACAATGCGAATACAAATACAAAATGATGAGTCGTGAGAACCCATAACTTGACCCATGACTCAAAGACTTCCTTGACTGTAATTGGGGCGATCCACTATCATCAAAGTCTTCACAGAAATCCTGCTATTGACCTGCAAAACTACAACTGAAAAGTTATGAGTCATAATGACTCAGTAAGTAACTATGCTTCTAGATTAAACATACAAACATCATACAAGGCTTATTTCTTAATACATTGATGACTTAAATTGTCTATGTAGTCTCACGTAATTCACAAATCTAAGTTAACTGCATAACTCTCATTCAAGTTTAGATGATACCACTTATTACAAGATTTATGTTCTAGCTCATACACCCTCACAGCTTGTTTCATACTTAAACTTTGAACATCTATACTCTAGTCATTTAGCTCTATATGTTTATCTATTGTACCATGACTCATTACGTATCCACTACGTTACTTTAATATCTTCCCACTTTTCTATATATTTACTTGTACCTAATTCTGGCCTTTAGTTTAAAACCTTTTATTCTTACTTTCTTTAAAATATAATCGAATCGGTTGTACTACAATATTATCTATGTCAGATACTTAACTTACTATCACTAATCATGCATACATGCACATGTAACCATTGCAACATGTTATTTCCTGCAAATATTTATCACACATTAAACATTCATAAGGAGAATCCCTCATACCGCCCTACATCTCATACCAAAATCATCAACAAATACATATAAACATAATGATGATACCATGTACAAATGTTGGCTATAAGCATCTAAATAACTTACTATAATACATAATTTATATGCACTAAATGCAAATCATACTTTACTCAACATACTAAGTCTTTAGAAAATTCTCCTTGAAAATTATTTCTGAAAATTATTTTCTAAAAACTTCTTTGCTGAAAACTTTACTTTACCTTCTCTTTCTGGAAAGGTTCTTTCTAAAAACTCTGTTACTAAAAACTTCATCTTTCTAAAACTGTCTTTAAAATAACGGTTTATGAAAACTCTTATTAAAAGACTGAGTTCTGAAGTCTGAATGTTGAAAATCTGAAAACTTATATTGAAGATCTGAAAACTAAAACTGAGAATACTTGATGCCCAGGACCATAACTCAACTGCGGCATCTCTGAAAACTGAAAATCGAAATCTGAGAACTGTTTCTGAAAACCGTATACTGAAAATCTGAAAACTGAAAACTACTCTACGTCCAGGACCATAACTCAACTGGACGTCTCTCTACACCCAGGACCATAACTCAACTGGGTGTACTCGATGCCCAGGACCATAACTCAACTGGACATCTGAAATCAGGATGTCGGGACCCTGTAGCCCCTAATCCTACTCGAGGATCTGAGAGCGTCCCCTCAGTCCTCCACATGTGCACATGCGTCTAACCGTCAATTCCAACTGTACAACTGGGATGGGTCAAATCCCAATCCCGAATCAAAAGTATCCATCAATTCCGAACTATATCTCAAGTTACATACTGGGGTAAGTTTTTACCTCATGCCCCGAAAACCATAAAATCGTAATATGTAACTCAAACTGTAAAAACATTTTCTGAAATACGATTCTTTTCAAAAACATATGAAATCTTTCTTTAAAACATTTGAAATTGTTGGAAACATTGTTATCGTTTGTTTATCTAATGAAAACTTAAACACACACACACATGAACATGCATATATGCTTTCTCATGCTTCTTTCTACCATGGTTATGATATTCTCTATAATGATCTTACTACTATATGCTCGAATATCGACAGAACACTTGTTCAAACTAAACATGCTAAATTTTTGTTACATTCATACATATCTACATTTATCTATATATATATATGCACACATCAAACTATCACAACTTGGCTTACCTTGCTAGTGGCTCACAGTCAATAGGTTGCACAATTTATATTTACCAGCACGCATTCGAAACTCTACTACTATATCAAATATCAAACATATATAAGTTCCAATACCTTTATTCTTGAATTTCTTTGCCGTTTTCTAACTATCAATTTGTGTTCATACATTTCAAATCATAACCTTTTATGTATTCTCATGTTATGCATATTCTACTCGTTTATGTTCTTTATCACTTTATACACTCATATCTATCTTCATATTGCTAATGTTCTTAAATAACGCATAAAATACAACTTCCTTTATATCTATAGTTCATATCTGATTATCTCATTTATAACTCTAATCCCATTCCCTAGGGTGTAGTTTCTACATCCCCCATACCCAAGTCTTATTAAATTATAATCATGAATATGACATCATACACATGCTCCATCTATATATATATATATATATATATATATATATATATATATATATATATATATATATATAATATAATATATATATATATATATATATACTGGTCTATACCTACATATGTTTCTCTTTGCTTCTGAATACTTCTGTTTATCTTTAACTAATATCTCTACTTATAATTGTTTGCTCTTATCTATATCTGTGTACCAATTCACTAGCTTCTTTCTTCTACGATCATCTTTATATATATATACTAGTTTCATACATATGATTATATATAGTCTTTATTAGAGTACTACTGTCGTACAATGATAACTTCTTAAGTACTCAAAGCATGAGTTACTTACCTGACTAAGCGAATGCCCGCGATCCGGGTCCGATCTGCCAAAATAAATCACAACATACGTCAGAACCGCTATTTGCGGAACTCACAACTTATCCACACTAAACTACAGACTTTCTTGGGGTACATGAAATCTTTATAATACTACAAATTATAACTTCATTACTCTATTATATACTCATACACTGCTCTAAACTAACTAGATAACTCAGATTCTCATTTTGGCGCGTTTGCGGCAAAACTTGCGGAAAAGTTTCCGCAAATGCTGCGGAAGGGTCTCGAACCCTCCGAACTAATCCAAAATTACCCAATTATCCTCACAATACCATAATTACATCATAACTATATTTACGACCATCTACACTCAATCGCGCGAGAAACGCCATTTTACCGGAATCTCGCTAATTCTACCGGATCGATCATATCTCATCCGATTCACCCTGGATTCTACCACATTTATCGTTTTAACATATAAAGACATGTCCAATTCATTTCATGCAAATTCGTTACACTACGAAACTACCGGAAACATCCGAATACAATTCGATATACTTGAAAATAACAAAATCTAAACGGAGAGTCGTACCGAAATTCCGATGCCATATTCGGACTCCACTCGGCCATACGAACGCACTAGTGTCGACGGAATTCCGATCGGAGCTACCGTTCGACATGGGTTTACTGTTCACCGAGTCTTCTTCTCTCGTTTCGCACACATCCGACCGATGTTCGGCGAAACCGACTCCGCTTACTTGTAATACTCTCCGAGGGCTTCGTTTTGGTAGGTGAATCGGGCCGTGAGATGACCTGACGAATCGGGATCGAACTCCTCACCGCGCGCGACTTCTTCCCTCATTTCTCACTGCCGCCGGCGTTACTTGGCCGATCGCCGGCCACCAGCCTGCTCGCCGTCGCTGGGGGAACCGATCTGCACCGGCGCGCCGGCCTGTGGTCGCCAGAATCGTCACCGGCGTGAGCTTCTCCAAAAAGGGGCGATGGGGGTACGGGTATGGGCTTTTTGATGAGTCTTGCCCTTTTTGCAATTTATGCAAACCTTGAGGCTTTTTATAATGCCCTGGAAAATATCAATTTAGTCCATGCGAAAATTACGATTCAGTCCATATTCTAGAACCTTCTGGAAAATCGCAATTTCAGAGCCTTTCTGATGCGATTCGCGAAAAGTGTTCAACATGAAAGTTGTTCGTCTCGGAAAAAAGAGTCTAATGGTCCAAAATCAGCTTGATCGGAGTTCGTTTGCTAATTCTGTGGTCCAAACAGTAAACTTTACGCGTTTTACGAAAATCGCGTAAATGACTTTTGATCCCACGCGTTTTCCAACGCGACGAAAATTCATAAAATGATATTACAACTCATATTACCTCACTTAAACTCTTATTCTTCCTCATCCTCATGATCCGAGACTAAAACAGTCGTCCGGGAATCTCCTGGAACAGTTCTAAAAATCCGGGATGTTACAGTAATAATAGTACTAGTACCTGCCAGATGACAATTATTAGTTAAACAGTAAAATAAATCATGATAGTCAAAAAGGTCTGGATCTTGTCGGAGAAAATAAAGGAAATAACAAATAAAAGTAAATCAAAGCAATAATTAAGGTAACAGAATTGTGTATGCAATACGCCACTTGCTTAGTATAAATTCATTAGGATGCGTCTCAAGAATTCATTCTTCACTCATCCATCACTAATGAATTATCTCTTATCTTTTCCAAACACCATTCCTTCTGTCTTATGCTTTGGTTGAGCTTTTCCTACAAAATAACACACAAAATTCTACAACATGTATACACAAAATATAAAAATTATAATAAATTTCATTGGTTGCCTCCCTGCTGCGCGCTAAATTTTTCGTCTTCAGCCAGACGTGACTGAAATCCATTTGTCAAGGCAGTTTCAGCGTCGTTTTGGATGTCCTATTAAAGACATTCCTATGTGTGTTGCTTTTGAAGGGTCTCTTCCAACGGTAAGTTGGTAAAAAGAATTTTGTCTCATTCAGTGCTTGTGTCACCTTTTTAACTTTTGTTGCTCCAGTAATTCTTGAAAAGAAAGAAAGAAAATCAGGAGGTCTTGTATGATGCTTGACTTGGAATGGAATTTCCATTCTGTCAAGTTCTTGAGTAATATCTCTAAATTGTACTCCCCAAAACAGTGATTTTTCGCCTGAATTCACTGTATCTTTAATTTTGTCTGAAAATTGCTCCTCTATTTGCTCTGATTCTTGCTCCACCTTTTCTTCACAGATGAATTTTAGGATCTCAGCATTCAGTTCTTCATTTGTCATCTATGAAATACATGCTCCTGAAATATCAATGTGAGAATGTAAAGAAATGTCAGATTTTAGGTCTTCATCCTCTGATATGAGTGAAGTGATTGGATTAGGTAGAACGTCTTCAAACATTAGTGCAAAGCATTCTCCAAGATCTGCATTCTGAGGATGGAAAGTTTCATCCTTCCTTGTTGGTGCAGTTGGTACAAGTAGCTCAGCTTCTTCATCCTCGTCAGAGTCAGGATAATAAAAATCAAATTGAGACTTTGTTGGTGCAGGTTCCTGAACTGATACCTCTGATTCTTGATACTGCTCAGCTTCGTCCTCTGTTATGATGTCATGATGAATATCAGGATATTCGAAGGCTTCTTCAGTATTATTTGAATTTGCTCCGTGAGATATGTGATTCAGGTTGTCTGTTAGTTGTCTAACTTGATCTGTCATCCTCTGTATAAACGATGTTTGACTCTGAATTTGTACATCAAATTGAGCTTCTCGTTTCTTGAGCCAATCTTTTAGCATGTCATTCAACTGATCTTCCTCTGATGGATCTAGTTCTTGATGAAGATCGTAGATAGATGGTGGATAAGATGGAAAATGTGATGATTCTACGTACCTTGAATGATTCCAATAATTCTGCCACTCTGAAAGGTATATACATTGATCACTCGGGTGGTTACCATCACATATTACACATCTCCCCATTTCATTATGATGAGCAAATGTAGTATTGCTTGATTCTGACTTCCAGTGATAGTTGTTGGGCTGGACAACAGGCCTTAGAAAATCGGACTAATGCTCCTGGATTTGGGTTGTATCTTCTTCTAGTAAAGCTCGTAATCTTTCAAAATGTTCCATTTTTTTCAATAACCTAAAAACAAAAGAGAGAAATAAAAAGTACAGATAATAATAAAGAAAATTAGATATAAGTAAATTAGATAGCTTCAAAATTAATAACTTAAGAAAAATAAGTCCCCGGCAACGGCGCCAAAAACTTGACCTGCGTAAACACAAATGTATAACGCAAGCGCACGTATCGTTCAAGTAGTATAAAAATATCGATCCCACGAGGACTTAATTCCTACTTTTTTTATTAATTGTTGATACTATTTAATTTTAGATATCTAATTATAAGGAGAAGGGAATTGATTGCTTGATTGATTTGATTTTGTAGATTTTCTAAATAAGTAAATAAATAAAAAGACAAAAGAAAATACTAAGGAAAATAAAAGACTCAAAGATCTAAGGTTGCGAATCTTTCTAATATCTTTTAAAAGATGAAGTGATTATATCATAGTTAGGTAAAATATTGAATTGTTAATCTGGAACACTAAATTATGTAAAAGCCTCTTCCGATGGCCATTTACAAATACCTAGAATAATCAAATTGAACCATATGTCTATGTCAATTAAATTACCTAGTTTCATTAAGATTGAATTTCAATTATTGATTACCCCCACCCAACAGGTATATTCATATCCTGTAAGGAAATCTATTAAAGAAGATCATGGGTTGTTGAGTATAAGGTCTTTAAACTTAAAATCTCTATGTCTAGTTCATTTTAAGTTTTATCTAATCAATTTTGTTAGTGATCAGTTAATAAACAGGCATTAAGGTTATGACTCAACAAATAATTCTTTTAGTTACCCAAACTATAATCTAACCCTTTTTTAAATCGATAATATAGATTTTATCACAACCCTAGATATTTAACTTAGTTACAACACATAACTAAACCTGATATAAACTTTAAAAGACATAAAATGAAATTGCTGAAAAGTAATAAAAAGAAATGCTAAGGTAAAAGGAATTAACTTCTACTATTCACTATTTAGATATCTCCCATAAAATAATATATAATCTTGTGATATTTTAAACCAACCCTCCGGAATGGCGGTATCATGATTAAGTCAAATTCAAATATACCAGCCATAAGGCGGAACAGAAATATAAACTTAAACCACCGTCCAGTGTGGCGGTATCCTCATTAAGTCAGGTTAACCGGATTAAATTGAATAACCAACCGTCCGGAAATGGCAGTATCTTTTATTAATTCAGATTTTAAATAGTTTATATATTATATTTTAAGGTAGATTAATCTAAATAGCAAAAATAAAAGTATTACCTTATTACCTCAGCATGGAGGAGTTACCCCCTCATGGAACAATATAATTACTACTACAAAGCGTAAATAAAACTAAATAAAAGAAGAAAATATGAAGAACTCTCTATTATATACGTATTTACAGAGGATTTGGTACATTTGAAACTAAAAATTCGAAATCTATTTATAGGCAAAAAAAATCTAATTTATTATTATTATTTTTCTGATTTTTTATTTTTTATTATTTTATTATTATTTTTTTTAGATCGCTGAATTTTCGACACGTGGCATGGTGGCTAAAAAAAACGGCTCGTTGAATCTTTGACACGTGGCATGCGGTGCAATTACCAAAATACCCTCGGTGTCGGGACACCCAAAATTACCAAAATACCCTTTTAGCCAAATTTCACAGTTTTGCTCCAAATCACCTCCAGAATGTCCTGAAACTTTATTTTGGTGTCGGGATGCCCAAAATTACCAAAATACCCATTATGTCGGGACGCCCAAAATTACCAAAATACCATTTTTTTTTTCTAAATTTCACCAAATTTCACAGTTTTGCTCCAAATCACCTCCAGAATGTCCTGAAACTTTATTTATCTACAAAATAACACAAAACACATCAAAATATTCACAAAACTCAAGAAACTATACAAAATATTAGGTTAAATGAGTGGGTAATAGTGATAGATTTACCACACATCAGTGATGATTTTTGTTTCCAAAATAATTCTTAGCCTTATAAAATTATATCATATATAATTTAATGTTCTAATTTAATAATTATCATATAATTATTAATACCTTATATTAACTTTTAATATAAAGTCTCAAGTGTGATGTAATCAATATTATTAATCATATTAATAATATTTATTCTTTTGTGAGTATATAATTGGACCGTCCAATTATATTAGCTCCGCTAAAGTATATTGAGCTACCACGGGGACCAAGTGGACCTACGGTTCCGAGCTCCAATAATCTCGAAATATTAATTAAGCTCTTAATTAAATATTTTGAATTATTAACTTCGAATTATTCCACTAAAAGTCTGAAGTTGCACTCTCATCGCCGTAGATGAAATATTAAGCCGAACCAAGTCGGTGTGCACCGATATAGTCATTTCATACGAATTGATCCTTCACGAATATCTCGTAATTAGAATTGGGTCATAATTTCCGTTATACCCCTATAATTATTTTTACCTTAAGTACCATTGATTCTCTAATGAACGATTTATTCATAACTGTTATGAATATTAATCTATCGATTCGTAATAGAAAGACTTGAGCGCTCAAATCGTTCAAGTACCGAATCAACCCTTGAGAGAGATACTCATCTACTTCTCGTAAGAAGGAGTGAATTCCATGTATATGTAAGACGTTCCCAGCTACATGACAAATTATGCCCCCAAAATACGTAGTTATTGGTTAGGATTGCTACAACAACCTCACCTTTGTAAATCAAATGACACAACCCGCCATGTAGGAGTTCGTAGTACACTCATAATTAAGATCAATCCATATATAACCATCAAGTAGATTGAAATGACTTTCTTGGTTTAACGAATATTATAAGAATGTCATTTCTATCTGGGTTTAGTCCTATATGATCACATCATATATGGTGCCTCCATTCTCATGTCTCTACATGGACGATCCAGATTAAGATCGTCATCCAAATATAGAATGGACCGCAGCTATAGATAAACCACAAATAAAGTACCGGTTTGTTTGCTTTCTATGGACTATTTAAGATTACTAACTTCAGACTTGAATCTTCTGGTGCATGACACTCATACACCAAGTCTGAAGGTACATAAGTAATCTACGGTATTTATGAGGATATATAATATGTGAAAATTAAACAAACAATTTGATAAATGAATAATGCATCATTTTATTTCTAAACATAAGAAACCGTTTACATCACATGTAGCTCTAGGGCATACATCCCAACAATCTCCCACTTGCACTAGAGCAAATGAGATATGTCACGTAGTCCTAGACCATCTAGGTGACCCTCAAACACTTTAGCCGGCAAGGTCTTTGTAAACGAATCAGTAAGGTTCTCTGCGGATGCAATCTTTGTGACGCTAACGTCCCCTCTCTGCACTATCTCCCTGATGAGATGATATTTCCTTTCTATATGCTTTCCCCTCTTGTGGCTTCTTGGTTCTTTGGCGTTTTCCACTGCTCCACTATTATCGCAATAGAGGGTGAGTGGTTTATCCATGTCTGGAACAACTTCCAGATCTCCCAAGAATATACGGAGCCAGACTGCTTCTTTAACTGCTTCACAAGCGGCTACATATTCAGCCTCCATGGTGGAGTCGTAAATGCAAGATTGCTTTATGCTCCGCCATACAATAGCCCCACCACCTAGGGTGAACACTGATCCAGATGTTGATTTCCTCGAATCAACATCTGTCTGAAAATCAGAGTCTGTATATCCTCTTAGGATCATATCCTCTCCAGAATATACTAGTACATAATCTCTCATTCTCTTTAGATATTTGAGAATGTGTTTCACAGCCACCCAGTGATCCAATCCCGGATTTGACTGAAACCTACTGACTACTCCCACTGCAAAACAGATGTCCGGTCTCGTGCATAACATGGCATACATGAGACTACCAACTGCTGAGGCATATGAGATATGTCTCATTTCCTCAATTCCCTGAGGGGTCTTAGGAGACTGTTCCTTCGACAAATGAATTCCATGCCGATAAGGCAGATTTCCTTTCTTGGAATTCTGCATCCCGAATCGCACAAAGATCTTATCGATGTAGGATGCCTGAGACATAGCTAACAGTCATTTCTTGCGATCTTGAAGTATCTGGATCCCAAGAACATAACTTGCCTCTCCCAAATCTTTCATTTGGAATTGCTCAGCTAGCCAGGTTTTTACGTCTGATAATATCCTTACATCATTCCCAATGAGTAAGATGCCATCAATGTATAAGACAAGAACAACCACCTTCCCGTCAATGACGCGCTTGTATACACAAGGCTCATCAACATTTTGCTCAAAATTATAGGACTTGATCGTTGTATCAAATCTTATATTCCAAGATCGAGATGCCTGCTTGAGTCCATAAATGGACCTTTGCAGTTTACAAACTTTTTGCTCTTGACTTTGGGCGATGAACCCTTCTGGTGTATCATATAGATACTTTCATCAAGATTGCCATTCAAGAATGCAGTCTTGACGTCCATTTGCCAGATTTCATAGTCATAATATGCGGCTATGGATAGAAGAGTGCGGATGGATAGTTGAAGGTCATAATAGCTACTGGTAGACCTGGCCGCCGGTTCGGTTCCGGTTCGGAACCGAACCGAACCGGCCGGTTCCCGGTTCCACAAGTGTGGAACCGGAACCGAACCGGTTAATTCCGGTTCGGTTCCGGTTCCACACTTAAGTGGAACCGGAACCGTAAACCGAACCGGAACCGAACCGGTCGGTTCCGGTTCGGTTTACGGTTCCCCTTCCGGTTTTTTTTTTTTTTAAATAAATTTTAAAAAATAGAAAAAATTCTATAATCGTAATGTTTTTTCATACTATCACATCATCTTTATAGAATCCTTTTTTTATAAAATTCTTTTAACATATAATCTTTTTTATAGCCAACTCTTGGCTATTGTTTTCTTTATATAAGCGATGTGGGATATTTGTTACTTGGCTATTGTGTCCCACATTGCTTATATAAAGAAGTCAATAACCAAGAGTTGGTTATAAAAAGGATATGAACATTCATGTTTTAGTATTGCAATTTTAAACCTCATTAAGTCATTATTATTAATAAAAAAAAATTGAGATTTACTTGTGGAACCTTATGGTTCCAAGAAAATAATTTTTTTTTTTTCGGTTCCAACGGTTCCAACCGGTTCGGTCAGGGTAAGAACCCTAACCGAACCGGTCAGGTTCCGGTTCGGTTCCGGAACCGGAACCGGAACCGGTTGGAACCGGAACCGTCCGGTTCCAACCGGTTCGGTTCCGGTTCGGTTCCGGTTCCGAACCGGAACCTTGGCCGGGTCTAGCTACTGGCTAGAAAGTTTCCTCATAGTCAACTCCTTCTTTCTGGGTATAACCCTTGGCCACTGGTCTAGCTTTGAAGGTCTGTGCATTCCCATCTGATCCTCTCTTCCTCTTGTAGATCCACTTGCAACCTATGGGTTTTACTCCATCAGGTTTGTCTACAAGCTCCCAGACTGAGTTGGAGTACATGGACTCCGTCTCTAGGTTCATGGATTTGAGCCATTCTTCTTTGTCAGGATCATCCATTGCACTACTGTAGGTCAATGGATCATCTATACCATCGCTGGAGGCGACAAATTGTGTCTCTCCAACCCCTAAGTAGCGATCAGGTTGTCGTACAACCCTCCCACTTCGTCTAGGTGGTAGATCATTCTGACTTGGAAGCATCTGACTGTCAGATGTCGAATGTGCTATGTATTTGTCAAATTTCGTTGACGATGGCGTGCTGGTCGAACCAGTTAGTAACTCCTCGAGTAACATTTTACTACGAGGTTTGAACTCCCTCATATAGTCCCCCTCTAGAAACATTGCATTTGTCGATACAAATACTTTGTTATCATCAGGACTGTAGAAGAATCCACCCCTAGTCTCCTTCGGGTAGCCTATAAATAGGCACACCTGAGAATGTGGTTCCAGCTTTGTAGTCTTATTCTTCAGCACATGTGCTGGACACCCCCATATGCGGAAATGTCGTAAACTAGCTTTACGACCATTCCAAAACTCTAAGGAAGTCTTAGGAACAGACTTGGAAGGAACTACATTAAGGATATACATTGCGGTTTGCAGTGAATATCCCCAGAATGAACTAGGTAGTGAGCTATAACTAAACATAGATCTCATCATATCTAGTAGGGTTCGATTTCTCATTTCTACAACACCATTTTGTTGTGTTGTTCCAGGTGCTGTGAGCTGGGATACTATCCCATGCTCAACTAAGAATTCCTCAAAGTCTCTGTCGAGGTATTCCCCTCCATGATCTAATCGTAGAGTTTTTATTTTCTTACCTAATTGGTTCTCAACCTCAGCACGATACTCTTTGAACTTTTCAAAGGTATCTGATTTGTGATGCATTAGGCAGACATACCCATATCTTGAATAATCGTCAATGAATGTGACGAAATATTCATAACCACCTCGGGCTTTTACATTCATTGGTCCACAAACGTCCGAATGTATCAGCTCTAGTGGTTGACTGGCACTTATACCTTTTCCAGTAAAAGGTCTCTTGGTCATTTTCCTTCTAAACAGGATTAACAAATTGGTAAAGTCCCGAGCTTTAACTGGTTTAAGGCTCCATTCTTTATCAATCTCTTTATCCGGTCAATGTTGATGTGACCAAGTCTAAGATGCCATAGATATATGTCATCGTGAGAAATCTTTTGCCGTTTCATTTTTGGTTTTTCAACCTTAAACATTTCAGTGTTGAGTAGTGACTTATGCGTTAACGGTCTTAACACATATAAGTTATTTTATGAGTTTCCTGTGCATATAGTTAATCCATTTCTACCAATATTAACCGAATTGCTATTAAAAGAAATAGAATAACCATCATCCATAAGTCTAGAAACAGAAATCAGATTCCTGCGGAAACCATGAATGAATAACACGTTGTTCAAATTTAAATAACTATTATTAATAAAATTTAAACTGGAAACTCCCAATGCTCTTGCTGAAACGGCATCCCCTGTCCCGACTCTCATGGCGTAATCACATTCAGCAAGGTCCCTCCATGAATCAAGTAGCTGTAAAGAAGAACAAACATGGTTAGTGGCTCCGGAATCAATAATCCAAGCGGATTTATCATCCTCCACTAATAGAGATTCAATAACGAGTAAGGTATTTAGGACAGTTCTTTTTCCAATGCCCATTCTTGTCGTAATGGAAACATTTTCCTTTGGGCTTGGTATCCTTGGAGCCTTTCTTGTTCTTCTTTTTCGTGGGCTTGCCCTTAGCCTCTCCAATGCCTTTCTTCTTCTTCTTTGCAGATTTAGAAGATTCGGCAACATTTGCCTCTGTACTGGACTTATGAGGATCCACCAGCATGGACTCGTAATGGGTGAGCTCATTAAGATGTTCGGTCAAAGTAAAAGACAACTTGTTCATAACATAGTTGCTTTTAAACTGCAGGAAACTCTTCGGAAGAATTTCCATAATCATGGTCACCTGGCTACGCTCGTCAATACGAGCTCCATGGGTTTCAGCAGTGTTGAGATAAGTCATCATCCTTAAGACATGCTCTCGGATTGATGTCCCATCCTTCATCCTAGCGGTCATCGCTGAGACCATGGCCTCATGGCGTTGACACTTCGAAGGCTGCCCAAACATGCCTTGCAATGACTCCATCATCTGTGATGCTAGAGCCATAGGTTCATGTTTTGCAGCAAGAACCTCAGACATCCCTGCTAGCAAGTAGCAGCGGGCTTTCTCATTTGCTGCGACCCATTTTTGGTAGGTATCGCGCACAGCTTGGCCAGCATTTCTGGCCGGCTCGGGAGGACGTTCTTCCGTCAGGACAAACTTTAGGTCTTCACAGACCAAGATAGCGTTCATGTTACTTTTCCATTTAACATAATTTTCTCCGGTCAACTTATCATTTGAGAGAATGGAAATAATTAGAGAAACCATGGCTGAAAATAAAATAAACATGCATTTAACATTCATTCATCGCATATTAAAATCCTCAAAGAATTTTGGCATAAAATTAAACATGATGCATGAACCATGAATAATGAATTAGAAACCTAAGAGAATTACTATGCCACAGAGATCTATCATCCCACAAGTAAGTGTCGCCATAGGGTAGGTCAAGTACTCGCATGATAGATTGAGACAATCTCAGTTGTTTTAATATATGCGGGAATAACTCTTATTCATATATTAAACAACTACCGTTTTATTTGATCAAGGAATTTCATTAACAGTTAATTATTCCTTTGTGAGTGTAACCCGCCGTTTCGGGATTCTTTGACTTAACGAGTGAAGTGCCGCCGTAGGGTAGGTCAGTTCACAAGATACATCTAGAATCCCTATCCTCTCGGAACCCAAACTTGATATTGACCCAAAATGGACACCATCCGTAGGGGGACGAAAACAAAGCCATCTCGAGGCGCCTTTTGAATCTCACGTTTTTGGACTAACAACGGAGATCGTGGGATGTACTGTCGTATATCCCTCTTCCACTCATTATTTTAAAATTAAGGTTTCTATCTAAAATATCTAATACTTTATTCTACCTAGTGTGGATAAACTTATGGCGGCTAAATCATAAATCTTATTTACACTAGTTTGTCATAAGTGATCTAAATCAATTTTAACTATTAAAATTGTGTCACTAATGTTTATTAGTCTCTACTAATATAATTACTCTTATTAAACTAATTTAAATAGAGTGTTATAAGTGGGTTACTATTTTAACTCTTAAAATACTAGGAACTTAAAGGTCTAAAATCATGGAATTCTAAAAGGTCAAAATTCTATTAAACATTTTAATAAATTTTTAGTGCGTCATAAAATTCAATGGTACGTGGCATTGTGTCCCGAGTGCAGACCATATTTTCGTCCATACGGAATCGGCTATGAAATTTATATCCGGGTTTCCATCCTATAAACCAATGGATTTTATTATGCACCAATTAAGTCCAATATATTAGAATTCAAGTTTTAGACATAATTCCCATTAATCTAATTAATGATTTCAATGCATATCATATTCTAATTTAAACATTTTAAATTACATAAAATCATAATTTTATGTTATTATGATTATGCATCTATGACATGTTATGGCAAGTAAAATGCACGAGTGGGCACCTTAGGCTATATGACATGTTATTCAAACAATAAGCATACATATAACATAAGATTATTTTGCATTGACCGGGCTCTTATTTTTCCTATACTAATCTAATTAGTACAAAAGATTTACCAAGGCATTCCTTGGCCTTCAAATCTCGCTCCAAAGTGGTATTGGCTCCTTTCGCGACTTCAGTGCTCCATATTACAAAGAATTGAAATTTTACATTGAAAACTAAAATTACAATGAATATAAACAATGGCCTTATGACCTTACAACCCAAAATCAAAAACAACTACAAAAATAAGAGCCATAAAAATTTACGACCAATGCAAAATCCATTCATCACATGAAATATCAAAACCATTCATCACATGAACTCAATAATGTGCCCACTCATCTAAACATGCATATCATATTTATAACTCAAATAAACATGTTAAAACAGAAACTTTAAATAATAAAGTGAAGGGTTAAGAGCACTTTTCAACCTCTCTCTGATACCAATTGCAGGGAATGCCTTCCCTCGCGCAGGGGAAGCGGTAAGGCTCACGGACCGAACTTGAAAATTTTTTCTACTCTCCCTTCGCTTTGACCGAACCACACCAGTGAGTTCACTGATGTTTTGCTTCTGTTTTGGACATATTTGAGCGCCGGAATACCTCGAAACAATCCCTGAACAACCCTTAGAACTGCAGTGAATTAGTGGACTGTTTTGGACCCGTTACACGCGCGAACTGCACCAATTTGAAGTGGTATTTGCGTGAACAGTACTGAATGTTTGGGTCTGATTTTTCTCTAAAAATCAATCCTAACACAGCCCTAAAAATCCCTAAAAGTGTTTCCCAAAAACCCGAATTAAAACCAAACAAAACGGAGCCCCTTGGGAACCCTTAATACGCACGGCAGTGAGGGATTTACTGCCTCACTGCCGTGAATGGTAAAGAGGGTGATAAGAGTTTTCAAACTTCACAAGGTCTTCCGAGCCATGTCTCGTTACCAACGGAGGGTAGTGTGGGCTACACTCACAAATTAATCTCTAAACGGTTTAGAGATTAAGATCACACACCGAATTAATTTCAGGTTCTTCAATTCACTTTCTCAACTTTTGAGAGCTTGAAGAAGAGATGGAGGCTAGGGTTTTCTAATGCTTAGATCTGAAAAATAAATCATAATTTTTTTTATACTTTGGGTAATTTGTTTCATAAAACAAATCAACCAATAGTCTCCCACCATCTATCAAATTCGGCCAAGGGTAGGTTTTCTAGTTTGATTTTGCTTCCAAAATAAACAAATCCTATCCCTTACCAACTATGGAATTCGGCCAAGGCCTATTATTTTGGCTTGATTTTTATTTCCAAAATATCACATTCCTTATCAATGAGGAATTTCGGCCAAGGTAGGGTATTTAAGTTTGATTTTGTTTCTCAAACAAACAAATCCTATTCCTTATCCAATAAGGAATCCTACCATGGTGATGATTTTTTTTTCCAAAATAATTCTTAGCCTTATTAAATTATATCAATATTTAATGTTCTAATTTAATAATTATCATATAATTATTAATACCTTATATTAACTTTTAATATAAAGTCTCAAGTGTGATATAATCAATATTATTAATCATATTAATAATATTTATTCTTTTGTGAGTATATAATTGGACCGTCCAATTATATTAGCTCCGCTAAAATATATTGAGCTAGTACGGGGACCAAGTGGACCTACGGTTCCGAGCTCCAATAATCTCGAAATATTAATTAAGCTCTTAATTAAAATTTCGAATTATTAACTTCGAATTATTCCACTAAAAGTCTGAAGTTGCACTCTCTTCGCCGTAGATGAAATATTAAGCCGAACCAAGTCGGTGTCCACCGATATAGTCATTGCATACGAATTGATCGTTCACGAATATCTCGTAATTAGAGTCAGGTCATAATGTCCGTTATACCCCTCTAATTATTTTTACTTAAGTACCATTGATTCTCTAATGAACGATTTATTCATAACTGTTATGAATATTAATCTATCTATTCGTAATAGAAAGACTTGAGCGCTCAAATCATTCAAGTACCGAATCAACCCTTGAGAGAGATACTCATCTACTTCTCGTAAGAAGGAGGGAATTCCTTGTCTATGTAAGACGTTCCCAGCTACATGAAAAATTATGCCCCTAAAATACGTAGTTATTGGTTGGGATTGCTACACCAACCTCATCTTTGTAAATTAAAGGACACCACCCGCCATGCAGGAGTTCGTAGTAGACTCATGATTAAGATCAATCCATATATGACCATCAAGTAGATTGAAATGACTTTCTTTGTTTAACGGATATTATAAGAATGTCATTTCTATCTGGGTCCAGTCCTATATGATCACATCATATAAGGTGCCTCCATTCTCATGTCTCTACATGGACAATCCGGATTAAGATCGTCATCCAAA
The DNA here is from genome assembly GCA_019454045.1 of Zanthoxylum bungeanum. Taxonomy (NCBI): domain Eukaryota; kingdom Viridiplantae; phylum Streptophyta; class Magnoliopsida; order Sapindales; family Rutaceae; genus Zanthoxylum; species Zanthoxylum bungeanum. The sequence continues at coordinate 108,658 of SKCR01052676.1, forward strand.
TATAGAATGGATCGCAGCTATAGATAAACCACAAACAAATTACCCGGTTTGTTTGCTCTCTATGGACTATTTAAGATTACTAACTTCAGACTTGAATCCTCTGGTGCATGACACTCATACACCAAGTCTGAAGGTATATAAGTAATCTACGGTATTTATGAGGATATATAATATGCGAAAATTAAACAAACAATTTGATAAATGAATAATGCATCATTTTATTTCTAAACATAAGAAACCGTTTACATCACATGTAGCTCTAGGGCATACATCCCAACATAAAGATCTACCGGGTAAGATCTAAAAGTTGTTGACACTCTGCGTGTACTCATACATTGAAATAAATGTACGCGACCTGGTGTCTCATATGCTTTGAGCATATGGAGTCACAGGCAGACAAATCCAGGTGATAGTCACTGGATTGATGTTAAGGACATCTTTTAGTATCTTGGACGAACTAAAGATGCTTTCTTGAACCATGGAGAAGGAGAACTTGAAGTGACTGGGTTTACTACAACAAGTTTCCAAACTGATAAAAATGACTATCTGTCGTATTAAGGGTACCATAACGTTTGAATAACGGAACAGTGAGCTGGAAATCTTTGTTGCAATTGTTGCAATAAAAGTAGCATTTTGGATCTAAATAAATCTAATTAGATTAGATATATTTCTGTTAGCAGCTGAGCTAGGCTACAGTACAGGCTAAAGAATTAACGGTCTCATCAATGATCCGATGTATACTTCAAAAGGTCTTCATCTGATTCGTCAGATCATACATCGTGGTGATGTGATGATCGAATAAATCGCATCAGATGATAACTTTTAAATCCGCAGACGAAAACAGTTTTTCAGTAGAAATTGAGCCACTCGTACATAGTTCAGATGTAAGACACCTGAGTGATTGGCTATAGGCCAAGTGGGAGATTGATGGACAATTATGACCCATAGCATCACTATTTGTACAGATCATGGTGTTGTTGTACAAATTAACTATGTAGCAAAGGAAATTGCCTTTTATCATTCCGTAATTGGATTACTTAAATGTGTGAATGATGAAAGTCCCTAAGATTAGTTTCGGATTGAGAATGATATGAGACAGTATCAATCCATAAAGGTTTAATCATTAAATATCCCTAGTCGTAGTATTACCGAGACTGGAAATCGGTAATGCGAAATAGACTAGTATTGCACTTGTGTACGTTGTAAGGGAATAACGGGCATAGTTCTCATATATTTAAGTATTGTATACTTATGCAAGTGCGGTAGGAGGTTGTGTTTTACCGATAGTAAGGAAAATAGCTTCGCTCTGGATAGACCCCGCGGAATCCCATTGGTAATATGTCTATGTGTCTATGGGAGTCCGCATCAGGGTAGGTGTATTGGTCTTAACCTAAGACTTGCACCGCTAGTACTTGCGACAATCAGTATACTTTGTTTTTGGTCATCCAGGGCTTTAACAGGTTATGTGTACGCCTATTTTGGGTATATCGAGAATCGTAGTGTATTGGGTGTGATGTCAAGATGCAAGTATCACTTAAGACATATGGAGATGATGTCACGTAGGATACAGAACTGGTGCTCTTTTATGCTGCAGCTATTGGGATAATATGACAAGGTCATAGTTATCCGATTATAGAGACAAGTTACCAGAGATCTGACATGTGTTTCGTACGGGGCAGACACAACTCCAGCCCCAGGCCTAGCATGTGACATCCGATACTTGATCGACATACACATATACTACGTATACTTCGCCTGATATAGATTATGATATTCCTTTAAGAATATTTCTGGAGAATTGGGTAGGCACGGTGCTTTGCTAGAAGCCAACCTTGTCTTGTAAATCGGTAAGAACATGGTACTAGGTACACACATATTTGGATATTCTGATAACCGAATTTACTTGCCAACATATCCAGGGATCTCATGGGTCACTTCCCGAAGATTTGCCGATGACGTATGACTCACACTTTATTAATCTGGTATTATTTTATGAGAGAGAAAATTAATCTGCGATTAATTACGGAGATATTTTATCTAGGATAAAATATTATTAAAAGAGAGAGAACGATTAATTTGGAATTAATCGATAATATAATATATTCGATATATTAAACGAAATTAGATTTCGATGCGGAATTAAAATTAGATTTTAATTCGGGCAAACGAGTTAATTTAGAATTAATTCGTTAGCAACATGAATAGTAATTTTGCTTAGCATTATTATTTAATTAAATTTGATTTAATTACGTCGTAACGGAAAATTTGTTAATTCGGAATTAACGAACCTGAGCCCGGGAGTGTTTGCGGATGCATTCGTATTTCGAATTCAAGTCGGCCCATAAGTCACATGAAGCGTCAAAACACTAGTCACATCAAGCGTCAAATCACTTGTCACTTTGAGTGATGAGATGTCTAGTCACTTTTGATGTGAATATTTGATGGAGTTGTTGGAAAAAGCTTTTTGAAAGCTTGAAAGACATTTACTATATTTTAATCAAATGGTATTTGACTTTTATTTTTGGTGTATAAGATACAAAAATAAAAACCAACTCATTACATCTTCATCTCTCTAATTTCTCTCATCTCTCACGGCCTTAGGCCATTTTCTTCATTCTCTAAAATTTTGAATTGCCAAGAGTTGAAGGAAGACTAAAGGAAATTTTGTGGCAAAATTTCCGGAGTGCTAGCACGCTTTAGGAGTCGTATGATGGTGATAGGGAAACCCACCAGTGGGCATGAAATTCACATCACAAGCTTGGAGCTTGGAGGACATCCATGGCCGAATATGAAGCTCAAATTTTTGAAGAAAGTCGAGAGCCTTATGGACAAAAGCTTGATGTTTTTATTGTTCCTCGCATCGCTCAACAGTTTATTGTAAGTATTCCGTAACTTCTTTAAGTATTCGCACATGTGATTTCATTGCTTGAAAATGATGCTCGGGACCTTAAAGAAACCCAACACTCTATTCCTGAACTATTTTGACTTTGGGCTTTGTTCCTGAACTTTTGATTGTGGGCTTTATTCTCTGGGATTTATTCCCGAACTAAACTAGCGGTGGGCTTTGTCCCAAGCTATGTTGATGGTGGGCTTTGTTCCCCAGTCTTTATTCCCGAACTATGTTGACTGTGGGCTTTATTCCCGAACAGTTAATTATGGGATTTATTCCCGAACTTTTGATTGTGGGCTTTATTCTCTGGGCTTTATTCCCGAACTAAATTGGCGGTGGGCTTTGTTCCCGAGCTATGTTGATGGTGGGCTTTGTTCCCCGGGCTTTATTCCCGAACTGTGTTGACTGTGGGCTTTGTTCCCGAACTGTTGATTGTGGGCTTTATTCCCGAACTGTGTTAAGATAGGGCTTTATTCCCCTGGGCTTTGTTCCTTAACTGTGTTAAGATAGGGCTTTATTCCCCTAGGCTTTGTTCCAGAACTGTGTTGAGTGTGGGCTTTGTTCCTGAGCTGTACTGATTATAGGCTTTGTTCCCTGGGCTTTGGTCCCGAATTGTGTAGATAGTGTGCTTTTTTCCCTGGGTTTTGTTCCCGTTGTGCTGAATGTGATGGCGAGGTGATTTTGACCCCTGGGCTTTGTTCCCGAACCACATATGGGCTTTGTTCCTGAATTATGTAGATAGTGGGCTTTGTTCTCTGGGCTTTGTTCCCATTGTGCTGAATATGGGCTCTGTTCCCGAACTTGCTGAATGTGGCCTTTCTTCCCGAATTATGTTTACTGTGGGCTTTGTTCCCGAACTGTGTAACCATGGGCTTTGTTCCTAAGTTGTACTGAATGTGGGCTTTATTCCCTAGCCTTTGTTCCCGAACTATGTAGAGAGTGGACTTTTTTCCCCAATTATACTGAATGTGGGCTTTATTCCCTGGGCTTTGTTCCCGATCTGTGCTGAGAGTGGGCTTTATTCCTAAACTGTGTAGACTATGGGCTTTGTTCCCAAGCTGTACTGAATATGGGCTTTGTTCCCGAACTGTGGGCTTTGTTCCTTGAATTGTGGGTCTTGTTCCCGATTTGAGTTGATTTGGTTGTGCCATACGCGGTGTACTAAACCACATACCTAAGGTGTCGCGGTTGCGTCTTTATACCTAGGGTGTCGCAGTAGTGTCTCCATACCCGGAGTACCATACCCGGCGTGCTAAACCCCATACCTAAGGTGTCGCGATTGCGTCTCCATACCCAGAGTGTCGCAGTTGTGTCTTCATACCCGGAGTGCCATACCCGGCGTGTTAAACCCCATACCCGAGGTGTCACAGTAGTATATCCATACCCGGAGTGTCGTAGTAGTGTCTCCATACCCGGAGTGTCTCAGTAGTGTCTTCATACCCGGAGTGTCGTACCTGGTATGCTAAACCCCATACCTGAGGCGTCTCTGAAATATCTCCATATTCGGAGTGCCGTACCTGGCATGCTAAAGCCCATACCCGAGGCGTCGCAGTAATATCTCCATACCCGGAGTGCCGTCCCTGGCAAAGCTGATACTGATTTTGATGTGTCTCCATACTCGGAGTGCCGTACCTGGCATGCTAAACCCCATACCCGAGGCGTCGCTATAATATCTCCATACCCGAAGTGTCGTCCCTGGCAAAGCTGATACTGATATTGATGTGTCTCCATACCCGGAGTGCCATACCCGGTAAGACTGATACTGATATGTCTCCATACCAGGCAAAAATGATACTGATGTTCCCATACCTGGAGTGCCATACCCGGTAAAAATAATATTAATGTGGGCCTCACCCCCAAATTGGTGTGGGCCTCGCCCCAAACTGATATTGATTTGGGCCTCGACACATGCTCCATGCCATTCTCGGCATACCGAACCTCATCCCCGAGGCATTACTGATGTGATGGTTCGCTCTCGATCCGTGCTGTGAGGTGGTCCATTCCCGAACCGTTACTATGATGTTGTCCATTCTCGAACCGTGCTAAATTCTTGGGGTGTCATTCTCGGCTTGTTCATTCCCGAACCTTGCTCCATTCTCGGTGTGCCATTCCCGAATTTCATTCCAAAACTCTCATGATGTGGGCCTCGCCTGAGATTCATTCCTGGATTCATTCCAAAACTCTGTTGATGTGGGCCTCGAGCTTTGGATTCATTCCCAAACTCTGACGATATGGGCTTCGACCCTGGGATTCATTCCCGATGCTGTTGATAATGTGGGCCTCGATCCTGAGATTCATTCCTGAACTACTTGTCTCTGACGATTTTTCTTTTCTTCAAAACCTGCGAATAAAAACAAGACAAAAATTATGTGCATGTGACGTGTATGCATGTATGCATGGTTGTATTTCCTATTTCGATGGGTTAGGCCTTCTTTGTCCTTCTCGGCTCTACTTGCCTACAAAAGTTTTTGATCGCCTCCTGGGCTTGCTTATAATTTCCTTGTGCTGGTTCTTTTCTGGTAACTGTTTGGTTCTCTTTTGTCTCATGGCTCAAGATCTCGTTGTGTCCCTTATTTCCGGGGTGGTAAACTGGTCGCCCCCAGTCTTGATTTAGCTTTCTGCTATCCGCTGCTTGTAATAGGTCAAGGTGAACCACATGATGTGGCATTCCATATCATCATACTATATCACATGCTACGAAATAGTCCCAATAGTTACACATATTATTGCCCTCAAAGAATGCCCAGTATTGAAACCAGTGAACCTTCAAAACATTCGATGCAACTCAAATCCAAGTATTTGAATAAATGATCTAAGCCAGACTCAAAGTGTGTGTGTGCAAAGTTTCCTTCGCAGATTCATCCCTGTTGGGTTTCTAGGATTTTTCCAAAGATCAAATAAGCATAGAAATGTGAATGAATAACAAAGAACAATGGCATAAACACACTTACAATAATCGGTTTGGATGTGATGCTCAACAAAACTTTGTCCCCTCCTTTCAAGTAGTATTCGGCCAAGGGAAGTTTTTGAAGAAGATGATGAAGCTCCAAGCTTTAAGGATTCCAAGATCTAAGATTTGGTTCCCTATCACCTTTGTTTAATCCTTTGATTGTGCTAGCAAAAGATGAAAGAAAAATCAAACTTTTCTTTGCCTTTGGAGGACTCTCGACCAAGCCAACAGTGAGAGAGAGATTTTGTTGTTTTGGTATTTGTTTCTAAAATAAAAGGGAATGAAAAAATCCTTTACCAAAAGTTATATATGCCTTTCAAACAGTCAACAAGCATTTTGGCTCCAAAATTTCAATTAATGCTCACAACCACTTCTTTCATGAATAGTTACTAGGTGTCTTTCACCAAAAAGTGACTTTGACGTCTATCACAAATAAATGACAAGTGATGTGACTCGCGATGTGACTTGTGGGCCCCACTTAATTCAAAATCGAAGTGGGCCCGTAAACACATTTCGGGCTCGGGATCATTAATTCCGAATTAAAGATTTTTCCATCGCGACGGAATTAAATAATTATGCCTAGCGAAATTAGTATTCACGTCGCTAATGAATTAATTCTAAATTAATTCGTTTGCCCGAATTAAAATCCAATTTTAATTCTGCGTCGAAATCCAATTTCGTTTAATATATCGAATATATTATTTTGTCGAGTAATTCTAAATTAATCTTTCTCTCTCTTTAAATAGTACTTTATCCAAGATAAAGTCTCTCCGTAATTAATCCCAGATTAATAAAGTTCGAATCAGACCCAAGAGATCCCTGGATATGTTGGCAGTAAATCCGGTCATCGGACTATCCGAATACGTACGTACCAAGTACTACATTTTTACCGATTAACGAGACAAGGTTAACTTCTAGCAAAGAGCCATGCCTACCTAATTCTCTAGAAATATTCTAATGGAATATACAATCTTTATCGAGCGTAGTATATGTAGTATCATGTATAACGATCCAGTATCGAATTATCACATGCTAGGCCTGGGGCTGGAGAAGTGTCTGCCTCGTACGAAGCATATCTCGGATATCAAGCAACTAGTCTCTTTAGATCGAATAATCCTGAACTTGTCATATTATCTTGATGGTTGCAACAAAATAGAGAACCAGTTATGTATCCATGCTCGATCATCATCTCCATATGTCTGAAGTGATACTTCCGTCTTGACATCACACCCAATACGCTACGATTCTCAATAAACCCAGAAGAGGAGTACACATAACCTGTTAAAGTTCTGGATGACCAAAACCAAAGTTTACCGATTGTCGCAAGTACTAGCGATGCATGTCTCAGGTTAAGACCAAATACACCTACCCTGAAGCGGACTCCCATAGACACAGACATGCTACCAATGGGATTCCGTGGGGTCTATCCAGAGCGAAGCTATTTTTCGTACTATCGGTAAAACACAACCTCCTATCACAGTTGCATAAGTATCCTATACTTAAATATATGAAACTATATCGTTGTGCCTTCACAACGCGCACAAGTGCAATACTAGTCTATTCCGCATTATCGATGTCCAATCTAGATAATACTATGACTATGGATATTAATGATTAAACCTTTATGGATTGATACTGTCTCATATAATCTCAATCCGGAACTAATCATATGGACTTTTATCATTCACACATTTAAGTAATCTAATTACGAAACGATAAAATGTAATTTCATTGTCAGATAGTTAATTTTGTATAAAAACAAAATGTCTTTTACAAACAGTGACGCTATGGGTCATAACTGTCCAACAATCCCCAGGTAAGCCAACTCAATGATTTCGTCAAAAAAATCGGGATCGATGGGTCAAACCAACCTAGATGTCTCAATTATGCCTGCAGTTGCTTTTCTGTGCTCAATGTGGTATGGTTTTTTTCTTTTTTGTCTCTATCTTCTTTTCTTTTCATTTTGAACTTCTTTTCTTTTTCTTTCTTTTCTTTCTTTATTTTTTCTTCTCAACATACCTACCCTTTAAGGTAGCATTTCTCCTCATGGTGGTCCTAATACTTGCCCATAGGTAGCTTCATGTTTATCGATTATAGGTGGTTCAATTCAATTCTTTTCTTTAGTGACTTTTATTTCATTTTCAAAAATACCACACATCATAACATAAGCAAATCAAAAAAGACATCTAAGCAAATGGTCATTCACCGACCTATAATTTCTTCAACTAGTCACTTTGCTAACTACTCAGGTTTTCACTGCTAAGAACCATAATCAAGTGATTACGAGTCTAACATAGATCAATTACTCAAATTATCAGATAAAAGCACATCGAGAGTTTATCGTTTCTAAGATTTTTCCCTAAAGCAATCAATTTCATCATCGGACTTATGTATAACTATCAACGACTAAAAACAAACAAATTTTTTTTTTCTTTTTTTTCTTCTTTTTTTTTCTTTCTTTTTTTTATTGAGGCCCCCCAATGGTCTTTTTATCCTTGCCGTAAGGTTTTCTGTTTCTCGATTTCCTTTTCCCCGATATCTATGTTTGCTAAACTCTTTTTGACAAATCTTTCTTCATTCTTTAACCCAACAGATATCTATAATGGCTTTTAAGACACAAAGGGTTAACATGATGCATGTATGCATGAGACGCGTGCGTTGTATGAGATATAATATGCATGTGATTATCAAAAGCATAAACGGGCAATTTCTATATGATATACAACTATGGTTCACATGTGGATTTACGGGAGTGCGGATAAAGACTCTCGCTGACGAAGGATTGCCCACAACTAGGTCTCCCCACTCAAGTGTCCGAGCAACCAAATGAGCACACCTTTTTATACACTAAGGTACGTGCCAATGAGCTATGGTGTGTGACTGACTGTCAAATGGATTTCCCGTTGTAGATTCCCCAGAGGGAGGGTGGAGTGAGATCTCTTAAGTACCCAAGCCCCTTAGGCTCTTATCGCTTGGTGTCAGGAATAAAAAACGAGTCCTCCAAATTAGTCCATCACAGTAGGCTACGAGTAGATGATTATCTAGGTGCCTTCAAAACTTTTCCTTATACAAAGGTAGTGAGTGAAGGAAGACACCAAACCATTACCTAGACTTAAAAGTGCCTTTGATTAAACCCCTTTCAACCCACGGTAGACGCAGTTAACTAAAGCACAAATCATAATCACAACAAGACATAATTTCGGGGCCAATTCTCTATCCCTAGTGGAGTCGCCAGACTGTAGGACACAGAAATGGGCGACGCTGTTCTTGGCTCGCGGCCTAGTTGGGAGTACGTAATAGCCCGCGGGGGAACTAAACTGGAGAAATAACATGGAGTCGCCATCCTGAGTGAACCAAGACAAAGATTTAAGGCCGCACTCACCCCTAGAAAGGGAAGACCTCAAACCGTTGGGTTCGGAATGGTCCCTTACTTATGCCACTTGTAATGATGTGATTTATGCAATATCTTAACTGAATCTATGAAACATGCTCAAGAACAACCTATGTCTGGTTCATGTTCATGAAAATAAACCTATGTCTAAGTTTGCATGCTTGGAAAGTATGTCATCATAACACACGACAACACACGACAATCTCATGAATATATTTCAATCATATAATGCGAAAAGCAAACAACAACATAAACCTAATGCAAATTCCAAACGTAAAACAAATAACTAATCATGCTTAAAAATAGAAACTAAATCATTCTTAAAAATAAATAACTTACTAGACTAAATCATGTTTAAAAAAATAAATAACGTACTAGCACCTAATCATGCTCAAATACATGGTTGGATGAAACGAAATACGTGTGTTTCTCAAGTTGTACGTGGTGTTATATCCCAAGTGCAAACCACACTACCGTCTATTTGGATTCGGCTACGAAATTTATGTCCGGGTTTCCATCCGATATACCACAAAAGAGAACACGCATTCTGTTCATCTAGAATTCACATCATGCGTCAATTCATAATATTCATACGGAATAAAGTACTAAAATAAATAAAAATAAAAGATAATAAATAAAGAAGGTGCCCTCAGGTCTAACCTCTTTTGTCGTCTCTCGAAAGTGCGTTACACGGCCGTCGGAAAGGTTGATGCTCCGCAACTCCTCCGGTTCACTGGTTCAATATTTTCTTTCACTGTTTCGCTGTTCGGGCTGCTGTTTTCACCCTGTTCGCTGCTGTTTCAAGGTATTTTCTGGTCACTATTTTTGGTAATTTAGGCTACTATTTTACGGTAATGCGGGGCTATTTAGGCTTACGGTTGTGGGTTTTACGGGTAGTTTTTTGTGTAATTTTGTGGAAAAATCGGGCTGCTTCAGGGCAGATTTTCGGTGATGGACTGGGCAGTTTTGAGGAATATTTTCACAGCAAAATAGGGTCAAAAAAGTGTAGAATTTGCGGTAAAAATTGGGCTATTTAGTGGTCGCTGTTTATGATGAAAATGGGACTGTTTTTGGGGCATAATTAGGGTAATTTTTTTAATGGAGTGTGGATCTGTGCGTGAAGGGTTGCTGGATGGAGGGGCTGTGTGAAGGTGCTTTATATTTATGGATTGAATCTTGCTGCAAGAGACTGGATTTTGCGTGGATTGAAGGAATATGTGAGGGCTATTGATGTGTGGTTATGGCGTGAAGAGTCAGGGGGCTATTGATGTGTACGTTGAATTAAAGAGCTAGTTTTGAACATGGCCGTGTATGACGTGAAAAGTTTGTGACATGTTGAGGGGGCTGTGTGAAGGAACTGTGTTTGTGGCTTGATGGGGGTTTGCGTGAAGGGATAATCCCTTGATGGGCTGTTTGGTGCAGGTTGCTAATAGGCATGAATTGTGTTATTCACGTGGGGAATTGTTGAAGGGGTGATGGCTGCTGTGGTGACTTATTTAACGTGAATTAAGTGGGGTACGTGTGAGGTTTATGTGAGTGGCTAGGGGTGAAGGGGACAAATGTGAGGACTATGTGAGTGGCTGTGGAGGTGAGTACTTAGGGATCTTCTTGGACGGCAATGAGGGCTATTATTTATGTCTTAGGCATGAATTGAGTCTTTTTATAGGAAAATGAGGAGTATTCCTTGTGCGAATTAGGAAGGGATTTGTGTATTAATGGGGATATCTTTTAATTAGGAAAGTCTTTTAATTTGATTTTATTTTTTCTCTTTTAGTTAGGGATATGATTTGATTTGTATCTTTTAATTAGGGAATGTGATTTAAGTGGATTAGGAAAGTATTAGATGAGATTTGATTTGTATCTTTTAATTAGAGAATGGGATCCATGGAATTTCTTTAATTTAGGAATGAGATTTGGCTTGATTTATGCATGTGTTTAATGTGTGATCTTGTTATTTATGAAGGCTATGGGTGTATGGCTTAAGACCTTGTTTGGGCGTGTGGGCTTGGTGTGTGGCTTAGTGGTGTGTGGGCTTAGTGTATAGTTTTACGGGGTTTTGGGCTAAGGATATGTTTTAAAATGGAGGTCTAACAAGCGAGCCCGAAGCTAATCCAGCGAATTAAATCTAACAAAATTGTCAATTCTTGACTCTTCCCTTCCGACGTCCGTTTCCCGTGACTTCCACAATTTAAGAGGTAGTGTCTCCATGCGAGACTCATCATCGGGACTTATATGCAAAAATGCAGTGCCTACAGGCACCTAGATAATCAATAACCGTAGCTCACTGGGATAGACTATTTTGGAGGACTTGTTGTTTATTCCTGTCACCAAGGCGATAAGAGCCTAAGAGGCTTGATTATTTAAGAGAGTTCACTCCACCCTCCCTCTAAGAATCTATAATAAGAAATCCATCTGACAGTTAGCCACATACTGTAACCCGTTGGCACGTACCTTATGGTATAAAAAAGGTGCGCTCACTTGGTCGCTCCAACCCTTGAGCGGGGAGTCCTAGTTGTGGGCAATCCTTCGTCAGCGGGAGCCTTTGTTTATGTTCTTGTAAACTTACATGTGAACCATAGTTGTATGGCCCACATAAATTATTTCTTTATGCTTGTGTTTGAGACCATCATCATTTGGATTCAGTTGGACTTTTTGTCAAGAAATATGAACTTGTTGGGCCATTTAAACTGGGATGAGTTCGTGTCCTTTGACAATTGGGCCAAAAGCTTCTAAAATGACGATGGGCCATTTTGTGTTTGGGCCTCTTATCACTTGGAGTCGTTTAGCCATGTTATCGTAAAAGTGTAAACTTGTTGGGCCTTTTCAATTGGGATAAGTTTATACCTAGCAATAGTATGATTGAATGCTTTAAAGTGATAATGGGCCAACTAGTATAAACATCTCGATTGGCTTGTATATTCCACACATTAGATGAATACATGCTAACATACAGTTTTAAGAGACACCATTGATACCCGTTGGGTTAGAGAAGATGAAGACTAGTCAAGAGGCCGTTAGCAAATATGAGTGAATCAGTCAACGAGGGATCTCGTATGGATTAGATGGAAGCTAATCTTACCAAGGTTACCGAGCAACTGCAAGCTTTGACCACTGCTATTCTGTGCCCCTGCGGGAGCTTTTGAGAATGAGAGGCGTGAAGAGCCTCCGAACAGGTTGAATGATGATATCACTGTCTTTGATGATGACATGGCTGAGTATGCCTCCGGAAGGACAGCCGGGTCTCAGGCTAAATTACAGAAACTCCGGGATCAAGTAGAATCAGTTACCCGCAAGCTAAAGAGTAAGCATGAAGATTTGCTAGACTTTGAGTCAATGAATTTTGAGGAACAGTTGCCAGCTCAGTTCAAAATGCCTGACATAGCCAAGTTTTATGGGAATAGAGATCCGATGGTCCATCTCCAACAGTATGTTTTTATGATGAGCTTAGTGGGTTTGTCCAAATGTCAACTTCAGAATATGTTCGGGATGTCACTTGAGGGGGGCCCGTGGCATGGTATCATGGCCTGGAGAGGAAGGTTAAAGATGATTAGAGAGCATTAACAGAAGCCTTTATGAAATCACAGATTTAGAGATCGACTTGTAACTTCGTGACTTGGAGAATACTAAACAGAAGCCAGATGAGAGCTTCAAGGATTATGTGGATCGCTGGAGAAACCAGCTTCTGAAAATACAAACTCGGCCATCAGAGAAGGATCAGATCAAAATGATCATCAAGGGCACTAAACCCTCCATTTATAGTAAGCTGAGAAGGATGACTTCGATGATTGCTAACTTTCAACAATTGAGGGAAACTGTTATGGACATTAAGGAAGAAGAAGCTGAGAATAATAAGTTCTATGGCCAGAATAGAAGGGCTTTTGGGGGGCCTTCTGAAACAAAGCCCGCTACTGCTGAGGTCGCTGCCATCAGAAACAGGCAATTCTCCAACTTTGGTAGACTATTGTCGAAGGTGTTTGAAAAGTTAAAGGGACAGAGACTATTAAAAACTTTAGAAGTTAAGCCACTTCCACACCCTCCACTGCCACATCTGAACATGAACCTTTATTATCACTTCCACCAGCAATATGGCCATGACAACGACAACTACACCCGCCTCAGGTATGAAATCCAAGACCTCATATATTCCCACAAAATACCCGACCCAGAAAAGAACAACCCAACACTCACATAAACCCTCTACCAAACTACCACTCAGTTCCACCACCCATCTATATGATCAACTCCGGCCTGCCCGAAAGCTTCGTCCTCCAAGCTCTCAACCACCCAGCTTTTTTCATGGGGATAGGCGATGACAACGGTGAAGAACCATAGGCCGAGGAAGAAGGCAATGCTGTGAATGATGAGACTGTTCTTCCTAGTTTATTTGATTGCAATCTTGCCTTTTTAATAGAGACATTGATTTTGTCTACTTGTTCGAACCTTTTTCTTAATAATAATAAAGACGTTCATTTCACTTACTTGTCTGAGTCTCTACCTTTCAAGAAGAACAAGATAATCATTCAGGAGTTGGCTTCTCAATACGTGAGTTTGAATGGAGAACTATACAAAAGACAAGCGAATGGTATTCAGTTGAGTGTTTAAGAAAAGAAGAAGTTCGAAATGCAATATAAGCATTACTACCGGTGGAAGTTGAGATATAGTCCATGCGGGTATTAATAGAAGCAGAGCTACCTGAACAAGAGTGGGTCTCGCATAGATTTGAACAGTTGGCATTGATGGATAAAAATATAATGAAGTCATTGCATCACATGCAGATATACTAGAAGAGATCGAAGCAATATTTTGCTTGAAAAAGAAAATACCAAGCTGTAACCCGAGGAACCGACAGAAGACCTAACCCAACGGAATAGGAAATTCATTCATACATGCATGCATACATGTAACGTATTTTGCATTATTTTTTGTGTTTTTTTTTGTTTTGTATTAACAAGTTTCAAAGAAGAAGAAAAGAAAGCGGCGAAGGCAAACCAGCCAGAAGCAGTAATGGTACAGTGTTATCAGTTTCAAGAATGAAACAATATCAATTTTGGGAAGGAATCCCAGGGTTCAGTATGAGTTTAGGGAATGGATCCCAAGGGGTGAAGCCCACATTATCAGCAGTTGAAAGGAAGAATTCTGTGGATGGAGTGAAAAAAAAGAGAGAAGTCCTTTATGGTTAGGCATATGTCCAGTGATGACATTGTTTGCTGTAGGGAGAAACCTTAGAAACGATAAGTATGAGATGTGCTCTCATCCGAAATTCTGATTGGTTGATCTCAACTAGACTCGCAAGCACTTGATTACGAGATCTTAGCAGTAGAAGCCTGAGTAGTCGGCAAGATGACTAGTTGAAGAGATGGTGGATCAGTGAATAACCGTTTGCCTAGATGTCCATCCTGGTTTACTCATGCTACGATATATGATATGGTTGGAAACAAAGAAAAAGTCTCTGAAAAATAAAGGAAAAAATACACCACCTATAACCGATAAGCGTGAAGCTACCAATGGGCGAGTATTAGGATCACGATAAGGAGAAATATTACCTTAATGGGTAGGTTTGTCGAAAGAAAAGACAAAAAAGAAGAAGAAGAAGAAGAAGAAGAAGAAGAAGAAGAAGAAGAAGAAGAAGAAGAAGAAGAAGAAGAAGAAGAAGAAGAAGAAGAAGAAGAAGAAAGTTCAAAAATGAAAAGAAAGAAAAGAAAAAAGAAGAAAACCATATCATGTTGACTACGAAGAAGTAATCATAGAGTATGATCAAGACATCTAGGTTGGTTAGACCCACTGATCAAATTCTCCGAGATAAAATCATCGAGTTGGCTTACTTAAGGATTAAGCTACTAAAGAGCATTGGCACATACACACTAGGAGTCTAGTTCAAATCACTCATTCAGATGAGTGGATTTGAGTGTATTAAGTACTTTGAAGGTTCTCTAGTTTCCACACGAAGAATCTATTGAGGACGAAAATATGTTTAGCTATCAGGATTATCTCGTGAGAGGCAATACAATATATTGATATGCAACATCACATCGGGAAATCTACCTTGATATAATAAAAACAGCAAAGGACGGAAAGATGAATCGAGACTGGGTGACCAGTCTACCTTTTCTCATACGGCACGGTTTGGGAATGAACCATCACATCATCAGTATTAGTTTTGGGGATGAGTCCCAGGGTTGAGAACCACACATCATCAGAAAGTCGGGAATGGCACTCCGAGAATGGAGCAAGGTTCGGGAATGAACAAGCTGGGAATGACACTCCCAGAATGGAGCAAGGATCGGGAAAGAACAAGCCAGGAATGACACTCCGAGAATAGGGCACAATTCGGGAATGAACAAGCTGGGAATGGCACTTCGAGAATGGAGCATGATTCAGGAATGAACAAGCCGAGAATGACACTCTGAGAATGGAATAAGGTTCAGGAATAAACAAACCGAGAATGACACTCTGAGAATGAAGCAAGGTTCGAGAATGAACAAGCCGGGAATGGCACTCCGAGAATGGAACGTAGTTCGGGAAAGAACAAGCTGGGAATGGCACTTCGAGAATGGAGCATAGTTCGGGAATGAACAAGTCGGGAATGGCACACTGAGAATGAAACACAGTTCGGGAATGAACAAGCCGGGAATGGCATTCCAAGAATAGAATGCAGTTCGGGAATGAAAAAGTCAGGAAAGGCACTCTGAGAATGGAGCATAGTTCGGGAATGACACTCCGAGAATGGAGCACATTTCGGGAATGAATAATCCGGGAAGGCACTCCGAGAATGGAAGCACAGTTCAGGAATGAACAAGCTATGAATGGCATTCCGAGAATGGAGAATATTTCGGGAATGAATTAGCCGAGAACGACACTCCGAGAATGGAACACGGTTCGGGAATGGACAACCTCACAGTAACGGTTCAGGAATGGACCACCTCACAGTGACGGTTTGGGAATAGACAACCTCACAGTAACGGTTCATGAATGGGCCACCTCACAGTAACAGTTCGGGAATGGACCACCTCACAGCAGAGTTCGGGAACAAAGCCCAGAGGTCGACAACACCTCGCTATCACATTCAACACAGTTTGGGAATAAATCCCAGTGTCCAGGCCCACACATCAGTTGCAGTTTCTGGATGCGTCCCGGGGTCGAGGCCCACTGCATCATTAACACAATTTGAAGCAATAGGCAAGTCAGGTGGCAGCTGGCGAGCTAGGTAAGTAAAAATACATTGCACAAACTTTGATAGGATTGTCATTATCACACACTGCACAAGTCTCATCAAACTGGGGGCGACTGTAGGCACTATATTTTTGCATATAAGTCCCGATGATGAGCCTCTTACGGAGGCACTACTTTTTAGGTCGTGGAAGTCGCGGGAAACGGACGTCGGAAGGAAAGAGTCAGGAATTGACACCTTGTTAGATTTAATCCATTTGCTTAGCTTCAGGTTTGCTCGTTGGACCTCTGTTTCAAAATTATCCTCGGCACAGAACCCCCGTAAGCCACACTTCCTTGGCCTAAAACCCCCGTAACCCACACTAAGCCCACCAAAATACTAAGTCCACGCCCATAAGCCCACAAAACCCAACCAAATCACACACCAAGCCCACCAAAATTCTACCCCATGCCCATTGACCAAAAACCACCCCTCCACCAAATTATTCAAGCAATTAAATTACCCCTCCACCAAACAAACCCCACGCCCCTTGACCTTAATTCATTTCAGACCCCCACTTTCAATAAAAGCCACCTCCCAATTAATAGTCTCCCTCCTCCAAGTCAAAAGATACAACACATCAACCACCTCACATCTCACTTTCAAACAACAAAATCCACCTCCTAATAAATAACATTCACCAATGATAGCTACCCAATTAATGCACCAACATTTGCCTATAAAAAGGACCAAAATTCATCCATTCTTCCCCTAGCACTTATACAACACAAGACTCCCCACTTCTCTCAAGCTCTCTCACGCCCAAACACCCTCAAGCTCCTATCTATTGTCACAACAAACAACCACAAATCAGCCCCTACACTGCCTTCATTCTCACACGCCACTGCCCCTGAAACAGCCCCTCAATCACGCCCACTGCCCCTGAAGAAACAGTCCCTCACTCACAACCACTGCCCCTGAAGAAACAGCCCCTCAGTCACGCCCACTGCCTTAAAAAAATAGCCCCAAACACGCCACTGTAGCCCCCTAAAAATAAGCCCCTGAACACATCAAATACCCATGAAGTCACCCCTCTTGTTCACGCCAAATACCCCTGAAAACTGCCCTCATATTCATGCCTAAAGCCCCTGAAAACTGCCCTCATATTCACGTATAAAGCCCTGAAATAGCCCCTGAAAAACTACCTTAAACCCGTAAAAAACTACACTGAAAAACTGCCTTAAACCCGCAAAAAAATAGCCCCTGAAATAGCGTAAAAAAAATGCCCAAAAATTGCAGTAAAAACTCACAAAACAGCCCCTAAAAACTCGCAAAAACTGCACTAAAAACCCCCCAAACTGCACCCATAAAACTGCATTTTTTCGACTACCAAAATTGTCAAGAAAACTACCTAAAAAAACCCGAAAAACTGTCTAGAAAATCTGCCCATTTATCACCGAAAATTCTACCCCAAAACACTACCCAAATGCCGCAGAAACAATGAGCAAACAAAAGCCTGAAACATCGAAGCAACGAAGGAAATCTGAAAACCAGTAAATCAGAATTGTTACAGAGCATCAACCCTTCCGACAACCGCAAAACAGACTCCCGAAAAGCGACTTAAGAGGTTAGACCCGATGGCATTTGTTATTTATTTTTCTAAGTGTAATTTAGTTGTTTAGCATGTTATTTATTTTTCTAAGCATGATTTATCTATATTTCCGCATGTGTCTAAGCATGATTTAGTCATTTAATAAGTTATTTAATTTTCTAAGCATGATTTAGTCATTTAAGTATGTTATTTAGTGTATGCATGATTTATCTATGCTTCCGCATGAGTTATTTTAAGTATTCATGGGTTGTATATTTACCGCTATTCCGACTTATTTTTTATGCATACAAACTTAGATATAGGACGTAAATGATAGATATAGATTACTTTTGCAAATGTATGTTGAGTAGACTTGGTTAAAATTGCACAAATCCGTTCATTACAAGTGACATAAGTAAGGGACCATTCTGAACCCAACGGTTTGAGGTCTTCCCTTACGAGGGGTGAGTGCGGCCTTAAATCATTTCCCAGTTCACACTGGGTGGCGACTCCTTTATTCTCCGGTTTAGTCCCCCGCGGGCTACTCCGTACTCCCGACCGGGCCCCGAACCTGGAACAGCGTCGTCGATTTCAATGTTCTACAGAAAGGAAATCAAAGGAATAAACTAAAACAATATGTACTGGTAGTTGTGATTGTGGCTCATATCTTCTTCTAGTTTTACGTCTAGTAACAGCTTGAACACCCCTATGGGCCGAGGATATGCATCCCATTGAATTTTCTTATAAATTGGCAAACATGATCTTTTAATGTCAGATTCTTGAGACTGTATTGTTGTCTTTCCTTTTGAAATTGTGTACGCAAATTGCAAATTACTCGATGGACATGTCCGCTAGGATGCGTCTCAAAAGTCAGTGATATATCATCTAAGGACTCCTAATTCAAGTCATCTCTAATAAATTGAATTTTATCTTTGCGATTTTCAGACACCATTCCTAAAGAATGACAACGAGTGTTGCAATTCAGCATGTACATTTATAACAAACATCTAATTGTTTAGCTCTTCATTTATTAGCATATGTACTTTTCCGTAAACCAGACATGTAAGAAATGAAGGAGTCAGATGACTCACCTGCCAAGCGAACACTTGCTTCAATTACCTAACAAATATCACTGGGAGTACCATGGATCATAAGAAGCCTCATTCTATCGGTGTGAGCTTTGTAAATTTTCATCAGAGCATTTTGAGGGAGAGAAGGAAAATGATTATGGAGTTTTGCAAGAGTTTCTTCCAAGCCTTGATTATAGGCTATTAGTAATTTTAGGAAACTAAAAGAACGGAATTAGAGTTAGGGAGTACCATTATCCCCTATTGTTGTGATATTTTTATATCGTACCGCAAGTGTACGGTGTCAAGTTTTAGTATAAATATGAGTTAAGAGTGTCGAACCCACAGGGATTGCGTTAAATTGTACTAAGTACTACAATTGATAATCCTAACTTTATTTAGAAAATAAATAATAAAGATTTTAATAATTAAATAAAATATACAAATATTTAGATAGGAGGAACTAATACTATAGAGATTATGGATCCTGATTTCACCTAGTTGTCACCTATGTATTTGTCATGCCAATTAATCATTGTTCAGTTATATTGTTTATAAGTCAAGACTCCGAAATTATCCACTCCCTCTCTCGAGTGCCGAGTGAAAATATCATTAACTACAGACTTCGATATCTCTATAAAAATCCAATAGTTAACAACTCATTACGATTTGTGATTCTATGTTAACGACTTCAAAGGACTATAAATTCTCTCGAACTCTATAAAATCCTAGGCTATATTCTCTAGATCTATTCAAAATCCCCTCTCTCGATTGATAGACTCTAAACATTCATCATCTTCAATTGTGGCCAGCAATGAAGAAGCATTAAACTCAAAAGAATATAAATAAATTAATAAAACTTCATAACAAAATTGATAAATAAAATACAAGGTTTGAGCATAGATTACAATCGTTCTCCAAAATTAAGGAGTAAATTCATGACAAAAGATAAAACAATAAATAATCAAGCCACGAATCTAATGGAAATCATTAGAGTTTTAAGAAAGAAATAAGAAGATAAAACCCGAATTGAATCTCTTCCTCTCCGGATGTCACCGCCTTAATCTCCTCTTGTCGCTCTTCAATCCTCTCCTTGGATCTCTAAAAATATCTATCTCTTTCAGCCAGACAGAAAGCCCTTATTTATTTTGGATCAGTGATGATAAGATGGTCTTTCGAGCGTGCCTCAGTGCCGTAATAGTGCTTCAAACGCTGACCATTGACTTTGAATACTGAGCCATCCTTACACTGTACTTCAATTGCGCCATAGGGGAATACTTCCTTTACAGTGAACGGGCCGGACCATCTCGATTTTAGTTTTCCAGGAAACAATTTTAGACGGGAATTAAATAACAGTACTTGTTGGCCAGGTTGAAATTCTCGCTGAAGTATTTGTTTATCGGGCCATTGTTTTGTTCGAGCTTTGTAGATCTTGGCATTTTCGTATGCATCATTACGGAATTCCATCATTTCATTTAGTTGAAGAAGGCGGTGCTCTCCTGCTACTTTAGGATCGAAGTTCAACTTTTTCACAGCCCAGAAGGCATGATGTTCCAGCTCAATTGACAAGTGACATGTTTTTCCAAATACTAGTCGGTATGGTGACATCCCAATAGGTGTTTTGAAAGCCGTTCGATATGCCCATAAGGCGTCATCGAGTTTTTTAGCCCAATCCTTTCGGTTTGTGTTTACCATTTTCTCCAGGATTTGTTTAATCTCCCGATTCGAAGTTTCGGCCTGGCCATTTATTTGTGGGTGATATCCCAACGCGACTTTATGCTTTACACCATATTTAGCAAGAAGAGCGTTGAAAATTCTATTACAAAAGTGTGTGCCTTCATCGCTCAATATGGCTCTGGGGGTGCCAAACCTGGTAAAGATATATTTTCGGACAAACTTACTGACAACTTTCGCATCATTGGTAGTTTTGGCGATGGCTTCCACCCATTTGGATACCTAGTCAACTGCTAGTAGAATATATGTTTGGCCAAATGAATGAGGAAATGGCCCCATAAAGTCAATTCCCCAGACATCAAAGAGCTCAACCTCTTGAATAGTGTTCAAAGGCATTTCATGACGCCTGGAAATATTTCCCAGTCGTTGGCAACGATCACATGTTTTGACTAGTTGGTAGCTATCTCGGAATAATGTGGGCCAAAAGAATCTAGATTGAAGTACTTTGGCTGCGGTTCGTGTTGCTCCAAAGTGTCCTCCATAAGGTGCGGCATGGCATTGGTTAAGGATTTTGCGAGTTTCCTCATCGGGTACGCATCTACGAATTATTTGATCCGGACATCTTTTGAAAAGTAAAGGTTCATCCCAAATGTAAAATTTTACATCATGAAAGAATTTCTTCTTTTGTTGGTATGAAATGTCCGGTGGTAGTTCTCCACAAGCTAAGTAGTTTGCATAGTCAGCAAACCACGGAACTCTGGCAAATACCTCAAAAAGTTGTTCATCTGGAAAGACCTCTTGGATAGTTCCCTCGCTGGGCTCATCAGATTCAATTCGAGATAAATGATCAGCTACCACATTCTCGCTACCCTTTTTGTCCCTTATTTCAAGATCAAATTCTTGTAATAAGAGTACCCATCGTATCAGGCGAGGTTTGGCATCCTTCTTTGCAAAAAGATAACGTATGGCTGCATGATCAGTATAGACGATTACTTTGTCCCAATTAGATAAGACCGAAATTTATCAAATGCAAACACGACTGCCAACATTTCTTTTTCGGTGGTGGTGTAGTTTTGCTGGGCACTATCTAATGTTCTACTTGTGTAGTATATCGCTCTGAAAAGCTTGTCGAGCTTCTAACCCAATACTGCACCCATTGCTTGATCGCTGGCGTCACACATTACTTCAAACGGTTCATCCCAATTTGGGGTTATCATGATCGGAGCAGAGATCAATGCTTGTTTGATCTTTTGAAAAGCTTGTAAACAGTTCTCATCCATCACAAAAAGAGTGTCATTTTCTAAGAGATTGCACAATGGTTTAGCAATTTTAGAAAAGTTCAATATGAATCGACGATAAAAACCGGCATGACCAAGGAAACTTCGAACTCCCTTGACGTTTATTGGCGGCGGGAGTTTTTCTATCACAGCTATCTTAGCTCTATCAACTTCCACTCCTTTTGAAGATATTTTGTGGCCCAGCACAATGCCTTCTTGGACCATAAAATGACATTTTTCCCAATTCAACACCAGACTCTTCTCCTCACATCTTTGTAGAACTAAGGATAAATTGTGTAGACAGTGATCAAAACTTGATCCGAATACAGAGAAGTCATCCATAAAAATTTCTACAATCTCTTCCACCATGTCAGAGAATATGGCCATCATACATCGCTGGAAGGTTGCTGGGGCATTACACAACCCAAATGGCATTCGTCGGAAAGCATAAGTACCATAAGGGCAGGTAAAGGTTGTCTTTTCTTGATCTTCTGGTGCTATGGCGATTTGATTATACCCCGAATAACCATCTAGGAAACAGTAATACTCAAAACCGGCCAATCGGTCTAACATTTGGTCAATGAACGGAAGAGGAAAATGGTCTTTTCTGGTCGCCTTGTTAAGTTTCCTGTAGTCTATACAGACACGCCATCCAGTGACAGTCTTGGTGGAAATGAGTTCATTTTGATCATTTTTTACTATGGTCATGCCTCCCTTTTTATGTACCACTTGAACTGGTGCTACCCATGAGCTGTCAGAGATTGCATAGATAATTCCAGCTTTTAGCCATTTCAGCACTTCAGCTCTCACAACTTCTTTCATGGCTGGATTCAACCTTCTCTGGTGTTCAATGGATGGTTTATAAGTATCTTCCATCAGAATCCTATGCATGCATACAGACGGATTAATTCCCTTTATGTCTGCAATCGACCACCCTAGAGCAGATTTATACTTTCGTAAAATCCTCAGTAATTTCTCCTCTTCTACTGTAGATAGAGTGGAAGAGATGATCCCTGGAAATGTTGAGTTTTCGCCCAAAAGAGCATAGCGGAGATGCTCTGGTAGTGTTTTCAATTCCGCTGTATCTTTTTATTCTTCCAAAGATGGTGGGTCTTGCAATGTTTCAAACTGGGCTTGTGCCACTATTTCCTTTGGCAAACTATCGAGTGCTAAGGTCATTTTTTTAAGGTCCTGATCGTCAAATGACGTTTCTCTATCGATAGCTGAGTTGATCAAACATCGCTCTAAAAGGTCAGCGGACTCATTCTCCAGACTTATCTCTTATGTACAGATGTATGTAACATCCACCCGGTTACAAGTGTGGGTTTCTTCGGGGTAATTTAGAGTTTGGTAGATGTCAAATGTTACATCTTCATCTCCTACTCTCAAACTTAGTCTCCCTTTTTGTACATCAATTAAAGCCTTCCCAGTTACCAAGAATGGGCGTCCCAAAATCAATGGTATTTCTTGGTCTTCCTCCATATCCAAGAGTACGAAATCTGCGGGAAAGATGAACTTATCCACTTTTACTAACACATCTTCGATGACTCCTTTAGGGTATGTTAGGGACCTGTCTGCCAGTTGCAGTGTGATAGTTGTGGGCTTGGTGTCTCCAAGGCCCAATTTTCGGAAAACCGAGAGAGGCATCAAATTAATGCTTGCTCCCAGATCACACAATGCTTTAGTGAAAGTAGACCCTGCAATATTGCATGGTATGGTGAAACTTCCTGGGTCTTTGAGCTTTTGAGGCAATTTCTTTTGAATTATAGCACTGCATTCTTCTGTGAGTTTCACAGTTTCAAAATCCTCCAACCTTCGCTTTTTAGACATAATCTCCTTCATGAACTTTACATAATGGGGCATTTGAGCTAAAGCTTCAGCAAAGGGAATGTTAATGTGGATTTTTTTGAAAATTTCCAAAAATTTAGCAAATTGGGCATCTAACTTATTATTTTGGAAACGTTGAGGATATGGAAGAGATGGCTTTGGAATCTGAGGTTTCGCGACTACAGAAGGGATGTCGCTCTGATCTTTAGTTATTACTGACTCTTCTTGTATCTCTACTTCCGTATCTAGGCTACTTTCATCAGGGGTATGTCCGACTTGTCTTCAGTTCCTAATGGTGATAGCTTGACACTGTTCCTTAGGGTTTATTTCGGTATTGCTAGGAAATGTCCCTTTTTGTGGTTGCCTAATCGAGGAGTCAATCTGACCAATCTGGGTTTCTAATGATTTCATCGTAGCTCCCATGTTTCCCATGTAGGTCTCTATATTGCTTAATCGCGACTCATTCTTCTCGAACCTTTCTGAGGATTTGGCGACAAACGTGCTCAAAAGGTATTCTAATGATGGTTTCTGTTTCGACATTTGGTTGCTGAAACCAGGTGGGGGCATCAAGGTATTCTTTGTGTTTGCATAAGAAAAATTTTCATGATGCCTGAGTCTCGGATGATATTGGTTTGATGCAGGATTTCCCCTATAATTGTTGAAATTTCTGTTGTTCACATATTGAACTTGCTCAAAGCTCGGGGTTCCTTCCACTAATTGCATATTCACAGCTGCAGCAGATTCGATAGATGGTTGCACATGTTGATTTCTTAAGGCTGCCACATGAGAAGAGAGGGTTGAAATCTGAGCTGTTAGTGCAACTAGCGGGTCTACTTCATGTATGCCCGCCACTTTGGTCACCATAGTTCGCTCAGTTGGCCATTGGAAGTGATTAATGGCCATTCCGTTCAGTAATGTATATGCTTCTTCTGCAGACTTCTTGAACAGAGCACCTCCTGCAGCTGTGTCAACCATGGTTCTATTCGGGCCATTAAGCCCATTATAGAACAGCTGAATTTGGACCCAATCCGCAAAATTATGTTGTGGGCATCTTCGGAGCAGGTCCTTAAACCGCTCTCATACTTCATATAAATTTTCTGTCTCTAACTGTTTAAATATGCTTATTTCAGTTCGTAATTGGGCAGTTTTAGCAGGTGGAAAGAACTTTTCCAAGAATAGTACAACCATATCTTCCCAAGTTTGGATGCTTCCTACAGGTATGGATTGCATCCAACCCCTAGCTTGGTCTCTCAAGGAAAATGGAAATTGTCTCAACCTAATCGTTTATTTGGGTACACCATTCATCTTAATGGTGTCAGCTATCTCTAGGAACATCCTTAAATGAATGTTGGGATCCTCGACAGCTGATCCCCCATATTGGTTTTGTTGGACCATGTTAATAAGAGCAGGTTTCAATTCAAAATTATTGGCATCAATTGGTTGATATGCAATTCCAGAATAATTATCCTCAATGACGGTTTAAAATGATCGCAAATTGGTACTTGTCGTGGGTTATTCCCTCTATTTGCTTCTGCCATTGTCGTTACTTCACTCCTTGCTTCCTTTCTGAGTCTCCTTGCAGTGCGTTCTATTTCAGGATCAAATAATAGTGAGTCAAGGCTAACTTTTTGTCTCATTCACTACAAAGCATCAAATAAGATCAAACAGGAACACAAGAAGTTAAATAAAAGACTTAAAAATAAACTTCTAAATTAACGCTAAGCTTATTTGGTAATAGTATTAATGTGATCTAAACAATCAATCCCCGGCAACGGCGCCAAAAACTTGTAGTGATATTTTTATATCGTACCGCAAGTGTACGGTGTCAAGTTTTAGTATAAATGAGTTTAGAGTGTCGAACCCACATGGATTGCATTAACTCGCACTAAGTACTACAATTGATAATCCTAACTTTATTTAGAAAACAATAATAAAGATTTTTATACATAAATAAATATAAAAATAAAAATAATTATATAGGAGGAACTAATACGATAGAGATTCTGGATCCTGATTTCACCTATCCGTCACATATGTATTTGTCATGCCAATTAATATTTGTTCAGTTATATTATTTATAAGTCAAGACTCCTAAAATATTCACTCCCTCTCTCGAGTGCCAAGTGAAAATATCATCAACTATAGACTTCGATATCTCTATAAAAATCCAATAGTTAACAACTCATTATGCTTTGTGATTCTATGTTAACGACTTCAAAGGACTACAGATTCTCTCGAACTCTATAAAATCCTAGGTCATATTCTCTAGATCTATTCAAAATCCTCTCTCTCGAGTGATATATTCTAAACATTCACCATCTTCAATTGTGGCCAACAATTAAGAAGCATTAAACTCAAAAGAATATAAATAAATTAATAAAACTTCATAACAAAATTGATAAACAAAATACAAGGTTCAAGCATAGATTACATCATTCTCCAGAATTAAGGAGTTAGTTCATGACAATAAAATAAAACAATGAATAATAAGTCATGAATCTAATGGAAATCATTAGAGTTCTAAGAAAGAAACAAGAAGATAAAACCCGAATTGAATCTCTTCCTCCTCGGATGTCACATCCTTTGTCTCCTTTTGTCGCCCTTCAATCCTCTCATTTGATCTCTAAAAATATTTATTTATGTGTTTTGTGCAGTGTATTAGCCTCCTTCTCAATTCTGGACGAACTGTTATATTTATAGTGGAGTCTGGATGTCATTGGGTATCATTAGGGATCTTAAAAACCATAAAATTAAATCCAGGAACACATCCCGCAACGCCTCAGTACTTGGTTAAGTGGGCGTCTGGGCGCTGAACTTCCGGGAAAATGTATGGGCCATGTGTGAGCTTGAGGCGCCATGGCGCCTTTTATTAATTCTTCATCTGGCGCCATGGCGCCATTTAATGGGCCAATTCCATTCAAAGGCGCCTTGGCACCTAATTGATCAAAGGATCAGTGGCGCCAAAGCGCCACTCTTGTTAATGTGATGGCACCAAGGCGCCACTCTTGTTAGATTGGTGGGGCCATGGCGCCACACTCTCAGGAATTTGGCTGGGTATTGTGCGCTGGGGCGTGAGTTTCCTGAGTTGTGTCATATGCTCCCGTATGGTCCCCAAAACACGTGTAATTTTCCCAGGATCCATATTTTAATTTTCCTACAAATAAAAATAGAAAATAAAGTATAAATGACATTTAAATATCTCGAAATATAACAAAACAGTAAGCTAAAAATGCTGTAATAAGTGGGTATTAACCACACTTATCAAACACCCCCAAACTTAAGGTTTTGCTAGTCCCAAGCAAAAGATAAAAATAAAAACTAAATTCAAATAACTAATTACAAATAACTAAATTAACTAAACCACTTTCGTAGGGATCACGATTGCATTTAACATATGCAACAAGCCTTTAAACCCCTAGGCGGCCCTAGTGGACGAGTTATAGTCTCGTGAGGGCTTACAGCGACGACACCCACAAACGTCTTTCACACAAAATCATGCAAAAATATAAAATAAACAAAAGATAGTCCTGATAGTTACGCATACAATTATTTTCCTCAAAGAAAGCTTATAAATGGAATCAAAGAATCTTCGAAGTACGCAATTGCAACTCAAATCTAAATTCTTGAGTAAATCATCTAAGCTAGACTCACAGTGTGTGTGTGTAAAGGTTTGTTCACAGCTCGACTCATAAGTAAGCCAACTTAATGATTTTGTTTAGAAATTAGAATTGATGGGTCAAACCAACCTAGATATCTCAATTATGCTCTGTAATTTCTTTATTTTGTGCTCAGTATGGTATGTATTTTCTTTTCTTTTCTTGTCTCTTTTTTTTTCTCATTTTTGCACTTTTTTTTCAACTCACCTACCCTTTAAGGTAGCATTTCTCCTCATGGTGGTCCTAATACTCGCCCATGGGTAGCTTCACGCTTATTGGTTATAGGTGGTTTATTTTATTTCTTTAGAGACATTTTTCTTTTTAGCTATACCATACTTCATAACACTAGCAAATCAAGATAGATATCTAAGCAAACGGTCATTCATCGATATGCAATTTCTTCAACTAGTCACATTGTCAACTACTTAAGTTTTACTGCTAAAAACCTGTTTTTAAGTGCTTACGAGTCTAACATAGATCAGTTATTCAAGGCATCAGATAAAAGTAAATTTGGCACTTATCGTTTCTAAAATTTCACTTATAAACAAACAATATCATCACTGGTTTTATGCTTTACTATCAAGGACTAATTTTTTTTTTTATAAATTTAAACATCTAAATAGCAAGTAAACAACATACACACACCCCCAAACTTAAAAATTACATTGTCCTCAATGTAAGATAAATATCAAGAGCAAAAGTGAGGAACAACACTACTGTGCATGGAGTTGATCAGACTCTTGCTGGTTAGAATTTGGTTGCGCGGGCGTTGTGTGTCTCGTGCTCCCTGCATAAATAACATACAAATTAATAAATAGCACACAATAAAATAAAATGAAAAATTAAAAGTAAAGAAAATAAATAAATGGAATGAAATGCAAGGGTTGCCTCCCCGCTAGCGCTAAGTTTAACGTCTTCAGCCAGACGCAACCACCCAAATGGTGGTCATGGTAGCTTCTTCTTTTGTATCCACTAACTGCTTTGACATGAAAAAGATAGTTTGGCAACTGTGGCAGTTTTATCCAAATATCCCTACTGTTGCTTGGTTATGGATGATGCAATCTGCCCAATCTGTGTTTCTAAGGACTTCATTGTGGCCTCCATATTTTCCATGTGTGTCTCAATATTATTTAGCCTTGACTCAGTCTTCTCGAATCTCGCTGAAGTACTAGCAACGAACGTGCTCACGAATTCTTCTAAGGAAGATTTCTGTTCATCTTTTCTATAGTCAAAACCAGAACAAGCTGCAAGGTATTCTCTGTGTTAGCATATGACAGGTTTGGATGATAACGGTTAGGCACAAGATTTCCTCTATAGCTGTTGAAGTTCCGATTGTTCACATATTGGACTTGTTCAATGTTCGGGTTTCCTTCCACTAACTGCATGTTTGCAGCTGCTGTTGATTCAATAGATGATACTCGTGGTTTTATCAGGGCTGCTACTTGGGTGGCCAAGGTAGAAATCTGAGTTGTAAGTGCCACAAGAGGGTCTACTTCATAAATCCCAGCCACTTTGGTTACAGTAGCACGTTCACTTGGCCATTGATAATGGTTAATGGCCATTTCTTCCAATAAATTGTGCACTTCCTCAGCTGATTTCGGGAATAGAGCTCCCCCCGCTGCTGCATCAACCATAGTCATATTTGGACCATTCAACCCATTATAGAACAACTAAATCTGGACCCAATCTGCATAATCATGTTGTGGGCATCTTCGTAGTAAATCCTTAAAGCGCTCCCATGCTTCATACAAGTCTCAGTTTCCAGCTGCTTAAATACACTGATTTCTGCCCTCAGTTCAGCTGATTTAGCTGGTGGAAAGAATCTCTCAAGAAATTTTGTGGCCATATCCTGCCATGTCATGATACTCCATGTCTGTATTGATTGCAGCCAATCCCACGCTTTATCCCGTAAAGAGAATGAAAATAAGCATAGCCTGATAGCCTCTTTACTCAAGCCATTTACTTTTATGGTATCTGCGATCTCCAGGAACATCCTTAAGTGCAAGTTGGGATCCTCTACAGCTGAACCCCCAAACTGATTCCTTGGTACCATGTTGATCAATGCAGGTTTTAACTCAAAACTGTTGGCGTTGATTGGTTGATGGGCAATCCCAGAGCATATATCATCAATGACCGGTTTGTAGTGATCTCTGATTGCCACATGGCGTGGGTTGTTCTCTATGTTTTCAGCTGCCATTGCTTCTTTTTTAATTTTCCTTTCTTTTCTTAGTCTCCTCGCAGTTCTTTCTATTTCAGGATCAAACAGGAGCGAATTGAGACTTGTGGCTTTTCGCATTCACTGAAGCACCAAAAGAAAAATAAAAATCAATAAACAAAATAGAAATAAAAAAAATAAAAATAAAAATTAAATACAAAATAAAAATAAAATCGAAGACAAAAATACAGAAAATAAAGTAAAAATTAAATACAAAATAAAAATCTAAATTAAAGCTAAAATTATTTGGTAGTAGTATTAATGTGAATTAAACAAACAATCCCCGGCAACGGCGCCAAAAACTTGTTGTGATATTTTTATATCGTACCGCAAGTGTACGGTGTCATGTTTTATTATAAATATGAGTTAAGAGTGTCGAACCCACATGGATTGCGTTAACTCGCACTAAGTACTACAATTGATAATCCTAACTTTATTTAGAAAATAAATAATAAAGATTTTAATAATTAAATAAAATATACAAATATTTAGATAGGAGGAACTAATACTATAGAGATTATGGATCCTGATTTCACCTAGTTGTCACCTATGTATTTGTCATGCCAATTAATCTTTGTTCAGTTATATTGTTTATAAGTCAAGACTCCAAAATTATCCACTCCCTCTCTCGAGTGCCGAGTGAAAATATCGTTAACTACAGACTTCGATATCTCTATAAAAATCCAATAGTTAACAACTCATTACGATTTGTGATTCTATGTTAACGACTTCAAAGGACTACAGATTCTCTCGAACTCTATAAAATCCTAGGCTATATTCTCTAGATCTATTCAAAATCCCCTCTCTCGAGTGATAGATTCTAAACATTCATCATCTTCAATTGTGGCCAGCAATCAAGATGCATTAAACTCAAAAGAATATAAATAAATTAATAAAACTTCATAACAAAATTGATAAATAAAATACAAGGTTTGAGCATAGATTACAATCGTTCTCTAAAATTAAGGAGTAAATTCATGACAAAATATAAAACAATAATAATCAAGCCACGAATCTAATGGAAATCATTAGAGTTTTAAGAAAGAAATAAGAAGATAAATCCCGAATTGAATCTCTTCCTCTCCGGATGTCACCACCTTAATCTCCTCTTGTCGCTCTTCAATCCTCTCATTGGATCTCTAAAAATATGTGTTTCTGTGTTTTGTGCTCTGTATTAGCCTCCCCCTGAGTGTTGGATGTAATGTTATATTTATAGTTGAGGCTGGGAGTCTTTGGGTAGCATTAGGATTATTGAAAACCCTAAAAATTGAATCCTGGAACGTGTAGGTTTTCTCCCACAGTTGATCTAACTGGCGCCATGGCGCCCAAATCTCGGGATTTTGTATGGCTTGTGGGCGCCATAGCGCCTTTGCTCTTTAAATTATCCTTGTGGCGCCATGGCGCCCTTTTACTTGTAATTGGGTGGCGCCATGACGCCTTTGTTCTTGTAATTGGGTGGCGTCATGGCGCCACTCATTTGTGATTGATGGGCGCCATGGTGCCCATCTCTCTGGAAATTGTGTGGGGTTTGTGGTGCCATGGTGCCTAAGCTCCTGTACTCGTCTTGTGTTCCCGGAAGTTCCCAAAACACATGCAATTATTCCCATATCCATGTATTAATGCTCCTACAAATAAAACATGAAATAAACTATAAATAATATTAAATATCTCGAAATATAACAAAACAGTAAGCTAAAAATGTTGTAATAAGTGGGTATTAACCACACTTACCAAACACCCCCAAACTTAAGGTTTTGCTAGTCCCGAACAAAAGATAAAAATTAAAAAATAAATTCAAATAACTAATTAAAAATAACTAAATTAACTAAGCCACTTTCGTAGGCATCACGATTGCATTTAGCATATGCAACAAGCCTTTAAACCCCTAGGCGGCCCTAGTGGACGAGTTATAGTCTCGTGAGGGCTTACAGCGACGACACCCACAAACGTCTTTCACACACAATCATGCAAAAATATAAAATAAACAAAAGATAGTCCTGATAGTTACGCATACAATTATTTTCCTCAAAGAAAGCTTATAAATGAAATCAAAGAATCTTCGAAGTACGCAATTGCAACTCAAATCTAAATTCTTGAGTAAATCATCTAAGCTAGACTCACAGTGTGTGTGTGTAAAGGTTTGTTCACAGCTCGACTCATAAGTAAGCCAACTTAATGATTTCGTTTAGAAATTAGAATTGATGGGTCAAACCAACCTAGATATCTCAATTATGCTCTGTAATTTCTTTATTTTGTGCTCATTATGGTATGTATTTTCTTTTCTTTTCTTGTCTCGTTTTTTTTTTCTCATTTTTGCACCTTTTTTTTTCAACTCACCTACCCTTTAAGGTAGCATTTCTCCTCATGGTGGTCCTAATACTCGCCCATGGGTAGCTTCATGCTTATCGGTTATAGGTGGTTTATTTTCTTTTTTTAGAGACATTTTCTTTTTAGCTATACCATACTTTATAACACTAGCAAATCAAGATAGATATCTAAGCAAACGGTCATTCATCGATATACAATTTCTTCAACTAGTCACCTTGTCAACTACTTAAGTTTTACTGCTAAAAACCTGTTTTTAAGTGCTTACGAGTCTAACATAGATCAGTTATTCAAAGCATCAGATAAAATTAAATTAGGCACTTATCATTTCTAAAATTTCACTCATAAACAAACAATATCATCACCGGTTTTATGCTTTACTATCAAAGACTAAATTTTTTTATTTTTTTTATTTTTTTTATAAATTTAAACAACTAAATAGCAAGTAAACAACATACACACATATTCATCTTCAACTAATTTCATCAGCTCGTCACCTTGCTATAGTCTTAGGGTCGTACTGTCAGAACCTCAAAATTAAGTGCTTATGGATATGTTCATCTTTCCCGTAGATTTCGTAGTCTTGGATATGGAGGAAGACCAAGAAATACCATTGATTTTGGGACGCCCATTCTTGGCAACTGGGAAGGCTTTAAATGATGT
Source organism: Zanthoxylum bungeanum (assembly GCA_019454045.1). NCBI lineage: Eukaryota > Viridiplantae > Streptophyta > Magnoliopsida > Sapindales > Rutaceae > Zanthoxylum > Zanthoxylum bungeanum. Next base: position 141,331 of record SKCR01052676.1, read on the forward strand.
ACAAAAAGGGAGACTAACTTTGAGAGTAGGAGATGGAGATGTAACATTTGACATCTACCAAACTCTAAATTACCCCGAAGAAACCCACACTTGTAACCGGGTGGATGTTACAGACATCTGTACACAAGAGATACGTCTGGAGAATGAGTGCGCTGACCTTTTAGAGCGATGTTTGATCAACTCAGCTATCGATAGAGAAACGTCATTTGACGATCAGGACCTTAAACAAATGACCTTAGCACTCGATAGTTTGCCAAAAGAAACAGTGGCACAAGCCCAGTTTGAAACATTGCAAGCCTCACCATCTTTGGAAGAACAAAAAGATACAGCGGAATTGAAAACACTACCGGAGCATCTCCGCTATGCTTTTTTGGGCGAAAACTCAACATTTCCAGTGATCATCTCTTCCACTCTATCTACAGTAGAAGAGGAGAAATTACTGAGGATTTTACGAAAGTATAAATCTGCCCTGGGGTGGTCGATTGCAGACATAAATGGAATTAATCCGTCTGTATGCATGCATAGGATTCTGATGGAAGATACTTATAAACCATCCATTGAACACCAGAGAAGGTTGAATCCAGCCATGAAAGAAGTTGTGAGAGCTGAAGTGCTGAAATGGCTAAAAGCTGGAATTATCTATGCAATCTCTGATAGCTCGTGGGTAGCACCAGTTCAAGTGGTATCTAAAAAGGGAGGCATGACCATAGTAAGAAATGATCAAAATGAACTCATTTCCACCAGGACTGTCACTGGATGGCGTGTCTGTATAGACTACAGGAAACTTAACAAGGCGACCAGAAAAGACCATTTTCCTCTTCCGTTCATTGACCAAATGTTAGACCGATTGGCCGGTTTTGAGTATTACTGTTTCCTAGACGGTTATTCGGGGTATAATCAAATCGCCATAGCATTAGAAGATCAAGAAAATACAACATTTACCTGCCCTTATGGTACTTATGCTCTCCGACGAATGCCATTTGGGTTATGTAATGCCCCAGCTATCTTCCAACGATGTATGATGGCCATATTCTCTGACATGGTAGAAGAGATTGTAGAAATTTTTATGGATGACTTCTCTGTATTCGGATCAAGTTTTGATCACTGTCTACATAATTTATCCTTAGTTCTACAAAGATGTGAGGAGAAGAGTCTGGTGTTGAATTGGGAAAAGTGTCATTTTATGGTCCAAGAAGGCATTGTGCTGGGCCACAAAATATCTTCAAAAGGAGTGGAAGTTGATAGAGCTAAGATAGCTGTGATAGAAAAACTCCCGCCGCCAATAAACGTCAAGGGAGTTCGAAGTTTCCTTGGTCATGCCGGTTTTTATCGTCAATTCATATTGAACTTTTCTAAAATTGCTAAACCATTGTGCAATCTCTTAGAAAATGACACTCTTTTTGTGATGGATGAGAACTGTTTACAAGCTTTTCAAAAGATCAAACAAGCATTGATCTCTGCTCCGATCATGATAACCCCAAATTAGGATGAACCGTTTGAATTAATGTGTGACGCCAGCGATTAGGCAATCGGTGCAGTATTGGGTCAGAAGCGCGACAAGCTTTTCAGAGCGATATACTACGCAAGTAGAACATTAGATAGTGCCCAGCAAAACTACACCACCATCGAAAAAGAAATGTTGGCAGTCGTGTTTGCATTTGATAAATTTCGATCTTATCTAATTGGGATGAAAGTAATCGTCTATACCGATCATGCAGCCATACGTTATCTTTTTGCAAAGAATGATGCCAAACCTCACCTGATACGATGGGTACTCTAATTACAAGAATTTGATCTTGAAATAAGGGACAAGAAGGGCAGTGAGAATGTGGTAGCTAATCATTTATCTCGAATTGAATCTGATGAGCCCAGCGAGAGAACTATCCAAGAGGTCTTTCCAGATGAACAACGTTTTGAGGTATTTGCCAGAGTTCCATGGTTTGCTGACTATGCAAACTACTTAGCTTGTGGAGAACTACCACCAGACATTTCATACCAAAAAAAGAAGAAATTCATTCATGATGTAAAATTTTACATCTGGGATGAACCTTTACTTTTCAAAAGATGTCCGGATCAAATAATTCGTAGATGCGTACCCGATGAGGAAACTCGCGAAATCCTTAACCAATGCCATGCCGCACCTTATGGAGGACACTTTGGAGCAACACGAACCGCATCCAAAGTACTTCAATCTAGATTCTTTTGGCCCACATTATTCCGAGATAGCTACCAACTAGTCAAAACATGTGATCGTTGCCAACGACTGGGAAATATTTCCAGGAGTCATGAAATGCCTTTGAAAACTATTCAAGAGGTTGAGCTCTTTGATGTCTGGGGAATTGACTTTATGGGGCCATTTCCTCCTTCATTTGGCCAAACATATATTCTACTAGCAGTTGACTACGTATCCAAATGGGTGGAATCCATCGCCAAAACTACCAATGATGCGAAAGTTGTCAGTAAGTTTGTCCGAAAATATATCTTTACCAGGTTTGGCACCCCCAGAGCCATATTGAGCGATGAAGGCACACACTTTTGTAATAGAATTTTCAACGCTCTTCTTGTTAAATATGGTGTAAAGCATAAAGTCGCGTTGGGATATCACCCACAAACAAATGGCCAGGCCGAAACTTCGAATCGGGAGATCAAACAAATCCTGGAGAAAACAGTAAACACAAACCGAAAGGATTGGGCTAAAAAACTTTGGAAAAGCATGTCACTTGCCAATTGAGCTGGAACATCGTGCCTTCTGGGCTGTGAAAAAGTTAAACTTCGATCCCAAAGTAGCAGGAGAGCACCGCCTTCTTCAACTAAATGAAATGATGTAATTCCGTAATGATGCATACGAAAATGGTAAGATCTACAAAGCTCGAACAAAACAATGGCACGATAAACAAATACTTCAGCGAGAATTTCAACCTGGCCAACAAGTACTGTTATTTAATTCGCGTCTAAAATTGTTTCCTGGAAAACTAAAATCGAGATGGTCCGGCCCGTTCACCGTAAATGAAGTATTCCCCTATGGCGCAATTGAAGTACAGTGTAAGGATGGCTCGGTATTCAAAGTCAATGGTCAGCGTTTGAAGCACTATTACGGTACTGAGGCACGCTCGAAAGACCATCTTATCATCACTGATCCAAAATAAATAAGGGCTTTCTATCTGGCTGAAGACAATAAAACAAGCGCTCATTGGGAGGCTAATACAGAGCACAAAACACAGAAACACATATTTTTAGAGATCCAATGAGAGTATTGAAGAGCGACAAAAGGAGATTAAGGTGGTGACATCCGGAGAGGAAGAGATTCAATTCGGGATTTATCTTCTTATTTCTTTCTTAAAACTCTAATGATTTCCATTAGATTCGTGGCTTGATTATTTATTGTGTTATCTTTTGTCATGAATTTACTCCTTAATTTTGGAGAACGATTGTAATCTATGCTCAAACCTTGTATTTTATTTATCAATTTTGTTATGAAGTTTTATTAATTTATTTATATTCTTTTGAGTTTAATGCTTTTTGATTGCTGGCCACAATTGAAGATGATGAATGTTTAGAATCTATCACTCGAGAGAGGGGATTTTGAATAGATCTAGAGAATATAGCCTAGGATTTTATAGAGTTCGAGAGAATCTGTAGTCCTTTGAAGTCGTTAACATAGAATCACAAATCGTAATGAGTTGTTAACTATTGGATTTTTATAGAGATATCGAAGTCTGTAGTTAATGATATTTTCACTCGGCACTCGAGAGAGGGAGTGGATAATTTCGGAGTCTTGACTTATAAACAATATAACTGAATAATGATTAATTGGCATGACAAATACATAGGTGACAACTAGGTGAAATCAGGATCCATAATCTCTATAGTATTAGTTCCTCTTATCTAAATATTTGTATATTTTATTTAATTATTAAAATCTTTATTATTTATTTTCTAATAAAGTTAGGATTATCAATTGTAGTACTTAGTGCGAGTTAACGCAATCCATGTGGGTTCGACACTCTTAACTCATATTTATACTAAAACTTGACACCGTACACTTGCGGTACGATATAAAAATATCACAACACGTTTTTGGCGCCGTTGCCGGGGATTGTTTGTTTAATTCACATTAAAACTACTACCAAATAATTTTAGCTTTAATTTAGATTTTTATTTTGTATTTAATTTTTACTTTTTTTATTTCTATTTTTTTATTGTTTTTTATTTTTCTTTTGGTGCTTCAGTGAATGCGAAAAGCCACAATTCTCAATTCGCTCCTGTTTGATCCTGAAATAGAAAGAACTGCGAGGAGACTAAAAAAAGAAAGGAAAATTGAAAAAGAAGCAATGGCAGCTGAAAACATAGAGAACAACCCACGCCATGTGGCAATCAGAGATCACTTCAAACTGGTCATTGATGATATATGCTCTGGGATTGCCCATCAACCAATCAACGCCAACAGTTTTGAGTTAAAACCTGCATTGATCAACATGGTACAAAGGAATCAGTTTGGGGGTTCAGCTGTAGAGAATCCCAACTTGCACTTAAGGATGTTCCTGAAGATCGCAGATACCATAAAAGTAAATGGCTTGAGTAAAGAGGCTATCAGGCTACGCTTATTTTCATTCTCTTTACGGGATAAAGCGTGGGATTGGCTGCAATCAATACAGACAGGGAGTATCATGACATGGCAGGATATGGCCACAAAATTTCTTGAGAGATTCTTTCCACTAGCTAAATCAGCTCAACTGAGGGCAGAAATCAGTGTATTTAAGCATCTGGAAACTGAGACTTGTATGAAGCATGGGAGCGCTTTAAGGATTTACTGCGAATATGCCCACAACATGATTATGTAGATTGGGTCCAGATTCAGTTGCTCTATAATGGGTTGAATGGTCCAAATAGGACTGTGGTTGATGCAGCAGCGGGGGGATCTCTATTCCCGAAATCAGCTGAGGAAGTGCATAATTTATTGGAAGAAATGGCCATTAACCATTATCAATGGCCAAGTGAACGCGCTACTGTAACCAAAGTGGCTGGGATTTATGAAGTAGACCCTCTTGTGGCACTTACAGCTCAGATTTCTACCTTGGCCACCCAAGTAGCAGCCCTGAAAAAACCACGAGTATCATCTATTGAATCAGCAGCAGCTGCAAACATGCAGTTAGTGGAAGGAAACCTGAACATTGAACAAGTCCAATATGTGAACAATCGGAACTTCAACAGCTATAGAGGAAATATTGTGCCTAACCGTTATCATCCAAACCTGTCATATGCTAACACAGAGAATACCTTGCAGCCTACTTCTGGTTTTGACTATAGAAAAGATGAGCAGAAATCTTCGTTAGAAGAATTCGTGAGCACGTTCGTTGCTAGTACTTCAGCGAGATTCGAGAAGACTGAGTCAAGGCTAAATAATATTGAGACACACATGGAAAATATGGAGGCCACAATGAAGTCCTTAGAAACACAGATTGGGCAGATTGCATCATCCATAACCAAGCAACAGTAGGGATATTTGGATAAAACTGCCACAGTTGCCAAACTATCTTTTTCATGTCAAAGCAGTTAGTGGATACAAAAGAAGAAGCTACCATGACCACCATTTGGGTGGTTGCGTCTGGCTGAAGACGTTAAACTTAGTGCTAGCGGGGAGGCAACCCTTGCATTTCATTCCATTTATTTATTTTCTTACTTTTAATTTTTCATTTTATTTTATTGTGTGCTATTTATTAATTTGTATGTTATTTATGCAGGGAGCACGAGACACACAACGCCCGCGCAACCAAATTCTAACCAGCAAGAGTCTGATCAACTCCATGCACGGTAGTGTTGTTCCTCACTTTTGCTCTTGATATTTATCTTACATTGAGGACAATGCAAGTTTTAAGTTTGGGGGTGAGTGCATGTTGCTTATTTTTTATTTATTTATTTATTTACTTGCTTACTTGTTATTTATTTACTTATTTGTTTGAAAAAAAATTAGTCTTTGATAGTAAAGCATAAAACCAGTGATGATATTGTTTGTTTATGAGTGAAATTTTAGAGACGATAAGTGCCTAATTTACTGTTATCTGATACCTTGAATAATTGATCTATGTTAGACTCGTAAGCACTTAAAAACAGGTTTTTAGCAGTAAAACTTAAGTAGTTGACAAGGTGACTAGTTGAAGAAATTGCATATCGATGAATAACCGTTTGCTTAGATATCTATCTTGATTTGCTAGTGTTATGAAGTATGGTATAGCTAAAAAGAAAAATGTCTCAAAAGAAAGAAAATAAACCACCTATAACCGATAAGCATGAAGCTACTCATGGGCGAGTATTAGGACCACCATGAGGAGAAATGCTACCTTAAAGGGTAGGTGAGTTGAAAAAAAAAAGTGCAAAAATGAGAAAAACAAATAGACAAGAAAAGAAAATGACATGAGTCCAACCACACCAGAGACATTACAGGATGCAGCTAACAACTTGGAGGAACCCATGCAGTTGCCAACAGGTCCAATCACACACCAAAGAGCAAAGAAGTTCAGAGAGGCCTTTGCGGGACTAGCTCAGAGCTATGTGACCAGTTACAGCAACCAAGTCACGTGCACACCAGAGACACATATGGGCATAACCAGAGAGGTCCCCAAGCTATTTCATTTGACCCAGATCAGCTCAGACTGAAGCATAGCAGAGCAGTTTCAGCACCAGCACCCTTTTGACCCGATTTCACCCATTTTGGGACTATGTTGAATTCGGCCAAATGGAGGAATTTTTGTCATTTGTGCTCGACATTTTGACTTTATTTATGATGTAATTAGCATGGTTGACTATTCCATTAGGCTTAATTATGCTTAGATCTGTACTTAGCCGGAAGCACGTCAATTTACTATAGCATGTAAGCACCTCAATTAGCTTAGGTGAGATTAGCTTCTAATCTTTGTTTTAAGTTTATTTAGGTGCAAAAGGACCTTAATGGTCGTGGTTGAGGTGCTTGACTTAGGGCTTTTGGTCATTTTAGCTCTAGGGTCATTTTAGTATTTTTACTCTCTTGTAACCCTTATTATATGACTCTTCTTTGTATTTTGGAGAAAACCAACGTGATATACAGAATTTTGAAAGAGAGAAAAGATTGAGCTTTCCATGGCTATGGCCAAAACCTTGTTGAGGGAGGGATTCTCCTTTTCAAGTTCAAATTGACTTATCTAAGCTTGGCAACTTAGTGGCGTCTCCATTGCTAGCAAAATACAATCTGATTTCATGCTTGTGGTTATCATGGACGTGAGTTTCATGGTGGTTAGGGGCTTATCTTGGTTGGGTTTGTTCCTACAAAATCAGTATTCAAAGTTCTATCCAAAACCCTAAACCCTAAAAAAATCACCATCGACCAAACAGCCAACAGTGAATATGCTCTCAACTGGGCGATTTGCTTTTTCTCCTTCGTGTACCTGGATCTCTTTGGTCTTCTACCAAATTGATTCTCTCTTCTCAGATCTGGGCTTTTACTAAAATTATTTTCCCCCGTGCCTTTCTCCTCTTGTCACCCATTTGTTTTCTCAGACCTATTTTCTTTCCCTTTATTTCTCTTAGATCGGTTTTGGTCTTTTATATTCCGGTTTCCCCCCCCTCTTTTTTCTCCTTTCCTTTCTACTTTCGCCTCTTTTGCTCTCCTTATTTTTCCTCCTCACCGTTTCTTTCATTATGCCTCCTTCTGGTCTCCCTATCGTGGGGCCGCGCCTCCCTGGCACTGGCCGTAGAGCTGTTAGGGCTACCTCGTTGGCCTCAAATGCTTCACAGGTTGTGCTGGGTTCGGTTTGCTCGAAGCCATCGTCGGATCTCGTGGCCCTCTCGGTTCCTTCCTCAGCGCCGGCGGCATTGACTTTCTCAGAATGAGTCGCTTCAGCCTCTAGCTTGGTTATTGGTGATAGTGGGTCTGGTGTTATCTCCCCATCTGTTTCTGTCTCCGCCGTTGCAGGTGTTCCGGGTCAAGGTGATTTTGGTGTTCCTGCTGGTTGTTCAGGCTCTTATTTGCCTGAGTTTGGTGTTGCTTCTGTTTCGGCCAGGATTTTTGTGCTCCTGGCACTAACATGTGTGTGTAGATCTGCCGATTGTTTGGGTGAAGGTGGCATTGATGTGTTGGAATAATGAGAATTTGGATTTTGACCCTGGTGTTGTTCGTTCCGTTGAGGGTGTTATTGGACATGGAGTTGGTGGTGGCTTTGCTGGATTGCTTGGTGTCTGGTCTCCGAGTGTTAACTACTGGTATTGTTGATTCAATTTTGGTGGGCAATGTTTCTAAGCCAGTAGTGGCTGCTGGCCAAGATGTTGTTGGGAAATCTGGTATTGAGGTGTTGACATCCTCGGCAGTGGCTTGCTGTTTCAGTTGATGCAGAGAATGTGATTTGTGATGCTAAGGTGAATGGTTTCCTACCAGTTGTGGTTTCAGACTGTGTTATTGCAGGGGGGTCTGTGGGTTGTTTGGCTTCAGATGTAAGGGATGTAAGGGTTGTAAAGAATGGATTGGAGAATGGTGTATCTGGTCCTGGTACTGACCGTAAGAAGATGGTTGTGCTCCTGGAGCTAAGGCAGATGTGGGTGTAGTTGTGTTGTTGGCTGATAGGGGTTCTGGTGTTGTCACTACAAGAAAAAAGGCCTTTACTGACACTAAGGTTAGTGACACTAGGCTAAAAGTGTCAGAAACGACGTGTAAATGTGCCTATTTCCGTGTTTTTCACTTAAATATCAATAATTACTGACACTATGGTATCAGTGATTTTAGTGTCAGTAATTACTATTACCATAGTATCAGTAAGAAATAAAAAAAAAACGCGTAGTCGTCTGGAGTCGAACCAACACCTCACGGAAGTGACATTTTTCGCATATATTACTAAATCTCATGGCTTCTCATTTGCGAATCATTTACTGAACCAACTCTTGCCGAACCAACTCTTGTCGCACAATCATCATTTGCGAATCACTCACATGGCTTCTCATTTACCGAACCAACTCTTACAAATCCCTCAAATCCTCCATAGACAAGGCCTCCAAGAAACTCGAAACCATGAAAAGCGAAAGCCCAGTGAAAGAATTCGGCCGTGATTTGTCCTTATTCAAATTCAAATCCGGTGCCGTTGTGGCCCTTGTTCTTTTCATTGTTTTGGGGTTGTTGAATTCTCTGTTTGAATGGAAACTGGGAAAGTTGTTGCGAAATTACCCTTTAAGCCCTTTGGGATTGTGATGAAGATGAGTCAGAGGAGAGGAGTGGCTAGGGTTTTAGAATTTCTCTCATGCTTTGTTCAAGATTCACGAGGGGGGCTAGGGTTTGTAATTTCTGATTTTCTGTGTGTGCAGAACAAAGAAACAGAGGAGCTAGGGTTTTCAATTTCTATTTTGTCCAGGTACGACGCCTTTGGGACATTTGATCAAAATGGCCCCAAAACTCGCTTTTTACAATTTCCACCCCCTAAAATCACAATTTGATATGTTTTATCCCTATTTGCGATTTTGTTGCGTTTCAACCAGATTTTAATCCCTATGATCCTAAAAACGTACGATTCTACGTTTTTAAAAAGCTGTTTTTACAACCATGAGTAAGATAACTTATGCTATCCTATGAGACTGGGTTTCAACATTTGAATTTATAGGGTCCAGGAGAATTTGCTTCGTGATCGTGGAGGAAATAATGATGCAAAGGATTTTGTAGAAAGCAGCCGGTGAGTTAGACTTGGTTACTATTGCGTAATTACTGGTGGAAACTTGGAGTTGCCTTGTGAATGTGCTTATGATTTATTTTCTTCTAACATATATATTCCTTTTTCCTTTGCTCTTAATCTGTTGCAGCTACCAGAGGATGCTCAATTTCCAAAATCTGGGGGTGAGTGAATACAATTTGATTGAAACTAGACTGATGTATGATACTAATGTTCATGAGATGCCAATTTTCATAAATTGCATTTGTATTTTATTTTTGATTTTTTGACTTTGAAAATATCACTATTAATTTCTTAATCATCAGCATGTAATCTAATTTACACCTATTTTGATTATGATTGTTTCTCCAGTAAGTTTATGGTGCTAACCACGTGCAATGTTTGATATAGATTCACAATCGTCACCAAACAGTGAGATGGATGGCACTGACAAAGGGGGACAATCTGCGAATGCAACTTCATATACGACATATATTGTTTTATCTAAGGGTAATGAAAAGACAAGTTCCCATGGTGAACCATTGGAAGCTGCAGTATCTAGTAAAGCCCCTAGAGAATTACAATCTGTAAATCCTCGTGGAAGACCTGGTAGTTCTGCATCGTCTAATTCAGATCGTGCAGCTGCCACTCTAGCTTCTAATGCTCTTGGTTTATCTCCAAGCTCATCAGTGGGTTCTTTTTCTTCTGAAAAATCAACATTGAATCCCCATGCCAAGGTGTGATTGATATTATGGGTGTTATATGATCATTTGACTTTACTGCTGTCACAAATACATTAAGATAGATGACTTAAGTGTTTATTCTTACTATACTCTCTTCCCGTGTTAAATATTTTTCTTCTCAATGTGTTAACATATTCTTCGTCTATGGGTTTCAGGAATTTAAATTCAATCCTAATGCAAAGAGTTTCATTCCCTCTCAAGTGCCTGCTAGGCCTCTATCTCCTGTTGGTGATAATGCCTTCTATCATCCACCAAATGTGTCTGTCGTACCACATATGCATGGCTTGCCTG
>SKCR01052677.1:0-118798 GCA_019454045.1 Zanthoxylum bungeanum
TTTTTCTTTATGCTTCATTTATAATTTTTACGTTACTATTTCTTAATTGCATCCTTATATCTTCTTTACTTGTCACTAAGAAATGTTTGTAGCAGCCAGATATATGAGTCAACTGTTTCATCACTGAGTAAAGCAAAACCGAAATTAGTTGTTCTTCGATGGTGATTAACCCCAACGAACACAACTAAAGGTAAGTTGTAAGCATTTTTCTTGTATGTCGCATCAAATGCCAAAACATCACCAAAACATTCATAATCATGCCGTGCAACAGTGTCAGTCCAGAACAAGTTACGTAATATATTATCCTCATTCAACGTATATTCGAAATACACACCAAGATCAGAATCGGCTTTTGCAGACAAATATGCAATTGCAGCCTCAGAATCCGTCTCTGATAAATCTGTACGTCGACTACCATCGAGTTTATTCTGCAGATCTTTACCCACGAACCCAACATTATGAAAACCTCCTACCTGGTCAGATTTAAAATCCATGAATTGACAGACTTTTACCCCAACATTTCGCAGTGCCTGAGCATGTGCTAAATCAGCATTACTGACATGTCTGTGGGAACGAAGAAATTGTGTCTCATATGGGGTTGCCAACATGTGACTGTGGTCATCAATAAATTTTACAACCACATATTTATGTCTAGAATAATTAAATTTGATATGGAGTTCTGCTGGACAACCGCTACGAGTAATGCCCTTCGGTTCCCTCACTCGATCAGTTCGCTCCAAATATTTTTTTGACCTATAACCTTGGCAAGAGCAAACCCAAGAACGAAACACTATTTTGGCACTTTTATTATCTCGACGAATCCATCTTTCCTAGTGGAGAATCCAACAGACTTTGAATGCTTTTTATGTTGGGGTTGGTGCTCAGAGCGCCAATCCGGACCGTATTTATGTCTGATTCATGAATACTAACATCCTCTTATTCCATAATATTACTTATTTATGGTTGCACCTCTTGTTCTTATATACGTATTCGATCTGATTACGATTAGATTGAAACTAAATGTGGTTTAGTGATATGTATATATTAGACAAAGGCCCGATAATATATAATGCAGTACACAGTTACAAAGTTAGTTTGTAATTGACATTGGGAAGTGTAACTGCTATATGAATATTATCAAACATAGTTCCTGGTCAAGATTTGCTAACACGGGTCGGTTAGTCAAATCCGTTGAGACCAGTACATGTCGTATATCGAGACTTGGTCCGATGGTTTATCCCAATGAACCATGAGTCTATGGAGACTCGTATAGACGTGTAGGTGTTTATAGTGGATAAACACTGAACGGCTCACCGAAGATTCTTAATGGATGGTACATCAACGTCAATAAGAATATTCTCGGGTTGAGTAGCATAGTGGTCCTTCGACTTGAGACACCACTGTGGATGTATGAGACATCCTCCACACTTAGATGGCAGTCACGTCACCGATCTATTTAGATCAGACCTCCGCCTGTTCGTTGGGTGTGGATCAATCCTCATGATATCCTGTGTGTGTCAAGATAGGATCCGTCATTCTGTGTAACAGAGCATAGGTAGTCCATATATATTTAGCAGTCTGTTAAATCTGTGGCCACAGTAAACATCAGAAGTAAGTTCCGAGTGTTATTTAAAGATTTCTAATAGATACATCGACGAGATAATACCTATAGAGATTTGACGTTTACATCTATATCTCTGGGATTATCTGGATACCTGTGACGGAGGGATTATACGTATGCAATGACCTCGACCTGTATGATTCAGCTAGTTTATCCGTGATCGTCATAATCTACGGGTGGATAGATTATGCACATGAAATTGGATTTCGTGACGGATATACCTGAATCTAGAGAGTCTCAATAATGAAACATACTCGTAGAGCACTAGGGCAACTTTTGTGAATAATGATGATTATTTACAAATCGTTTAAACGTTAAACGAAAAATACATGCGAACGGGCCGAACTGTCATTTCCTAATTAATGTGTATTTGTATTTAATATATGATATTATTAAATACACATTAATAAATATTCAAATAAAGGTATTTGACATATATCATTAATATATGTATTTGAGATATTTAAAGTAAATATAATACATATATTTGAGATATTTGTATTTAATTAATTATTTAATTATTTAATTGTTAAATGATTAATATAATTAAAATATAAATATATCATCAAATGATAAAGTTAGGAAATGATTATAAGTGTAAATGTTTGACTTTATACTTAAAGGAAAAGGTTGTCAAAATGGTTTTGACTTCTTAAGATATTTGTTTTTTAAATTGTTAAAAATTGAAATATTAATTTCCTTTTCTTTTTCTCAAATTCGGCCAACACCCTTAATAAGTATAATGGTTATATTTTTGAGTTGCATTTGTTGACTTGCTTTATTCATTTAAATTGTTTGATGATTAAAGTAACAAGTTGATAAAGTAACTTTAATGAAACAAAAATAATATCTAGATATTATTTCTTCACAAAATTTCGGCCAAGGGCTAATGTTGATGAAGTATATATTGTTTCATTTATTTTAGGGTTTCATTAACCTTTTCACTTTATCAAAACTCCATTAAAACAAGGCAAAGAAGGTAGAGAGAAAAGAAAAGAAAAACAAGGAAAAGCTTGGAATTTAGTAAGTATTTCCAAACTTCCATTAGAGAGTAATTTGTTCCTCTTGTTGTGGGCAACATCTTGTGATGTTCTTGAGTTTTTCTATTCTTTATTCTTTGTACTTTTGATGGATAAAAGTTTGATGAAGGTGATATGCATGTATGATGTTGGAAGTTTATTACTAGTGTAGTAATAAGCATTCTTTTAAGGTTTTAGAACCTTGTTGCCATTCTAGAGTTATTGACCCACTCTTAAATGACCTAGAATTGTTCTATAGTTGTTTCATTGTGTTGAGACTTGATATGGATGGAAGAAACAAGATTGAAGTATTGTATTTAACCAATTGGTCTAATTTGTCCAATTTGTGAAAATTGAAAAATTAGGGTTCTTGACCAATTCCAAATTGGGGCTTTTCATATATGTTGTGTATTTGGATGTGTATATGATGCATATAAAGTTTCATGTTGATTGGATTACATCTTGATGTGTTTTGAAGCATGAAATGACAAAGTGCACAATTTGGCACCCTAATGGTGCATTCGGCCATGATGAACAAAATTGGGGATTTTGTTGCTTTTGGTGTTTTGATGTTTTGAACATGCTAAGTTCATCTTAGAAATGATTTAGAATCATTCAAAATTGATTAGATCAATTTCGGACTAAAATGGACAAAATACCAAGTATAAGGGTAATTCGGTAAATTCACTTAAATATGATTTATTTGAATTTTATTCATAATTTGATTATTGGATAATTAAATAAATATGTTTATTTAATTAATCCAAGAAAAAGTTTTGAAATCGGAAAAATTGATTTTCCACCGCTTCCGCTGCGTTACCGATTTAGCCCCTAAAACCCCTACATTTTATACCATGTCTCGGCATCTTCGACTGAATCAAATTCTGAACCAACATGTATTGATCCGGTTATGTCATCTGTACATGTGTTATTTGAAGGTCGAATCGAACTACTGTCTGTAGCATTAGTTGGAGTGGCTGATATATCCCCGAAATATTGGCTGCAATCTTCTTCATTGAGGTCGAACCCCCGAGCTTCAATAGTTCCAGCACCTGATGTTGAGTTCATCGCTACAACTGAAACAATGAACAAGTTGTTACTGTTGATGAAACCTGATGAAAGCTGATAAAAGATGATGAACAAGTTGTATATACTGATGAAGTCAGAACCACCGCACGTCCAGTTGGAAATAGAAACAATGAACAAGTTAATGAAACCTGATGAAAGCTGATGAATTCAACTGACTGAATATTGATGAAATCTGCTGGTGGATTGTAATTACTGATGAAATCAGAACCACCGCACATCCAGTTGAAAATAGAAACAATGAACATGTTAATGAAAACTGATGAAAGCTGATGAATTGAACAAACTGAAAATTTATGAAATTTGCTGCTGGATTGTACTTACTGATGCAGGCAGAACCACCGAACAGTCACTGCAAAATAGAAACAATGAACAAACTGGTGATACCAGACACATTGAAGAAGCTGGACGTAAGAGGTAGAATGAATTTGGTTGCTTGAGGTGGTTGGTGAAAATTAACTCCTTCATGAAGCACAGCCATGAAATAAAAATTATTGTAAAAAAAAAAAAAATAGTCAATAGCTTTAGTCAATAGCCTAAATACTATTAAAAATTTAATATTTACATAAATAAATAAGTAGAAAATTGATTAATTTAATATGGAATCGATTTTTCTAAACTCATATGCATGCTCATTAACATATATAATTAATGAAAAATAAATCATAACACATGTAATTAATATATTTATTAAAAAGACCTCACCAAAATAGCGAAAATATTATTTTTTATACTAACCATTAGCCATCACTTACTCGAATAGTAAGTGAAAAATAATTGTATAAAACTCGTATACATGCTAAATTGACATATGTAATAAACGAAAAATATAAATAGATATCAATATTAATAATATGTGCTAATTATTTGAATGGCACATTGATGGATTATTACATTGTGGCCAAATTTATTATCATCTTAGGTAATTAATAAAAATTTATGAACAAAATATAAAAATTGTTCTTCATGCTCATTAACTTTAGTAATTATAACCGAATTTATCATCTTCGGTAATTAATTTTTCAAAATTTATCATATTTCTTTTTTTTTTCACTGTTTTGGTTATTTCGGTCAGTTACAGATATGAACATTAACATAAGTAATTAATGAAAATTATAAGTATATGTGAACATTAACATATGTTTATTAACTTTAGTAATTATCCGAAAGACTATAATTAAAAAATTCTCATCTTATGTAATTAATAAAAAATCATTTTCATACTAATTACCTTTCATATGAAATAATAGTTATTCATAAAGAAAAGAATTACAACTTTTCCTCCATGCTCATTAACTTTAGTTAATATCCGAAATATTATTTTTTCAAAGGTAATTAGTCATAATTACTTAAATCTTAATTGAAACATACCAATAACTGATAAAAGAAATAATCAAAAGAATCATACACGAATAACTAATAAAAATTAATTTTCATAATAAATACCTTTCATATGACTTCAAGATCGAATCGAAATAATAAACATGATACTTTAGTTAATTTGTAATTGTTAGATATAACCAATACATGCAACTTCAAACCATCAATATGCAATTTAACCATTAAGATGCAACTTTCAACCTTAAAAGATGATAAGTATATGTATGTCCCAAGTGTAGTAATTATAACCGAATTTAATATTGATATAAATAAATAAGTAGAAAATTATTAATTTAATATGGAATCGATTTTCAACCTTACAAGATGCAACAAATATTTTAAACTTGAAAAACAAAAAATTAAATAATTTTTAAGAAAAAATCACTTAATATTTGTGCTAGGGCGCATAAATATGACCATTGAATATGCAACCTCTAGCATTAAACTTGCAAGTTTCACCAATAAATATGCAATATTTCGAAGATGAAACCTTTAGCAATAAACATGCAAAATGTGACCGTTGAACTTGTAACTTTAGCAATAACATGCAACTATATCTGCCTCGAAAATCGCACATGCAACTATGACCGTTGAATATGCAACCTCTAGCATTAAACTTGCAACTTTCACCAATAAATATGTAATATTTCGAAGATGAAACCTTTAACAATAAACATGCAAAATATGACCGTTGGACTTGTAACTTTAGCAATAACATGCAACTACATCTGCCTCGAAAATCGCACATGCAACTATAACCGTTGAATATGCAACCTCTAGTATTAAACTTGCAACTTTCACCAATAAATATGTAATATTTCTAAGATGAAACCTTTAGCAATAAACATGCAAAATATGACCGTTGGACTTGTAACTTTAGCAATAACATGCAACTACATCTGCCTCGAAAATCGCACCTATAACTATGACCGTTGAATATGCAACCTCTAGCATTAAACTTGCAACTTTTACCAATAAATATGCAATATTTCGAAGATGAAACCTTTAGCAATAAACACGCAAAATGAAATTGTTGGACTTGTAACGTTAGCAATAACATGCAACTACATCTGCCTCGAAAATCGCACATGCAACTATGACCGTTGAATATGCAACTTCCACCATTAAACTTGCAACGTTCACCAATAAATATGCAATATTTTGAAGATGAAACCTTTAGCAATAAACATGCAAAATGTAACCGTTGGACTTGTAACTTTAGCAATAACATGCAACTACATCTGCCTCGAAAATCGTACCTGCAACTATGACCGTTGGATATGCAACTTCCACCATTAAACTTGCAACTTTCACCAATAAATATGCAATATTTCGAAGATGAAACCTTTAGCAATAAACACGCAAAATAAAACCGTTGGACTTGTAACTTTAGCAATAATATGCAACTACATCTGCCTCGAAAATCGCACATGTAACTATGACCATTGAATATGCAACCTCTAGCATTAAACGTGCAACTTTCACCAATAAATATGCAATATTTTGAAGATGAAACCCTTAGCAATAAACATGCAAAATGTAACCGTTGGACTTATAACTTTAGCAATAACATGCAACTACATCTGCCTCGAAAATCGCACATGCAACTATAACCGTTGGATATGCAACTTCCACCATTAAAATTGCAACTTTCACCAATAAATATGCAATATTTCGAAGATGAAACCTTTAGCAATAAACACGCAAAATAAAACCATTGGACTTGTAACTTTAGCAATAATATGCAACTACATCTGCCTCGAAAATCGCACATGTAACTATGACCATTGAATATGCAACCTCTAGCATTAAACGTGCAACTTTCACCAATAAATATGCAATATTTCGAAGATGAAACCTTTAGCAATAAACATGCAAAATGAAACCGTTGGACTTGTAACTTTAGCAATAACATGCAACTACATCTGCCTCGAAAATCGCACCTGCAACTATGACCGTTGAATATGCAACCCCTAGCATTAAACGTGCAACTTTTACCAATAAATATGCAATATATTTTTATATTATTTTATTTTATCAGTATTATAAAAAAATAAATTTTTTATATTATTTTATTTTTTCAGTATTTTTTAAAAATATATTTTTAAAAACTTACAATAATTTTTTTTTATAATTTTATTTTTATTAATATTTTATAATTTATATAATAAAAAATTATTTTTAAATTATTTTTTTTTAGAACTACCGGTTGCAACCGGTAGTGGCAACCACTTACTCTCAAAATTTTTTTTTTTTTATGCTACCAACCCTTGGGTATCTTAGCAATACCATTCTCCATAAGTTCAAGTTTAGGTTTAGTATTGCCAAAATTTGCCAGGGGACCAAAACTGAGATAATTTAAAATAAATAAAGAAAGAATCCAGACAAGCCATAAGATTAGCAATTGCCAGATTCCTCTTTCAGTTTTTTGAATAAAAAAAAAAAATGATATTCTCATCGAATGGATGCAGCCTTTACTGTGATTTAAACGTAAAAGAACTCAAATCTTGACTGTTCAGTAACAGCTAAGCATGGTCAATTTGGATTATTAAAATAAACCACTGTAACTGATTGGACAGTTGATTATACTGCACAAATTGATATGCATACGAATGAATCTCCATCTAATATCTTGACTTCATTTATTGTAAACTTTTCATATTTTTTTATTATGTGTGTTTTAATAATTAATTTTTAATTATATATTATAGACACTGAATTTCGTATTCGATCTACAATCGACAATTTATATGATAGGGGCACCACCGATCCTACAAAACAAAGATAAAGTGAGTGTGAAGCAACTATACCCGCCGGTGTGGTGAATGTCGTAGACACTCTAACGCTCAAGTCAGTGGCGATGACGAGATGAAAGAAAGGGAAGAGCAAAGCAAACAGTTACATTGATCTTCATAGATTTCCGTGAGAGTGGTAGGCTAGTATTTAGAAAGTATTATATGTTTTGTGAACTCGAGTGTGAGATCTAAAACTTGAATGCCTCAATCCTTAGACTTCCATTTTTTTTATAGGCTGTGAAATAACACTTTATTCGATTAAGGATTCCTTAGAAGTGTTATATTTCAATCATATTTAGGAAATGGTAGTAGAATATGGATTGAATTAAGAGTGCCTAGATATACGAGACTAAGTATAATCCTTATTGTGCTTGGATTGTACTATCGTGTTTGTAGCTAATCGGTCTTGATCTAAGTACTTAGTTTCCTTATTAAGAATGAATTAGTCGTGTGTAGATTGACATAATGTCTACTAAGGCACTGCATAATATGAGACAACGTCGACTGAGACATTGAGTAGCATGATTAGGGTCCGCTGGAGACCTTTTGAGTCATGTGGGCCTCTTACTCTTGTGGGGTAGCTGGGCTTGTGGGCCCTGTATATGAGTCATGTGTGTAGCCTCAAGGCTATTGATAGTCTTGCGTTGGTGCATATTTAACCCAATAGATTTGATGTCGTCTGAAATCAATATTGAATGGGATGTCCATGTCGAGTGAGGCTCTGACGGTTGGAACCTATGTTGATTGGGTCTTACTGGCAGCTCATGATGTCACTAGGGCCAGATGAAGGCCATGAGACATGATATTATACAAGCTTGTCGCGTGGGCCCAAGTGTCGTTTGAGACACAATGACGTTAGGGTCTTTATCCCAAATTTAACCTGTACATATATAATTAATTATTTAATAATTATTAATCATAATTTATAATTAAAAAACTGACTTGGGTTGTTTAAGGATTGGAATCGTTGGATATCCGATCATTTTTTTCGAAACCAAAATTTATATAAAATATCTGATACTTATTTATAATAAAAAAATTTATAATTGGTATTAATATCTAAAACTGTCGGAAATAATTAAAAAAGTAAAAAAAAAAAATAGAAATTTGCTAACAGATATCAGATACCCTATCCAATATCTGAAAATTTTAAAAAAAAAAATTGCTAACTTATTATTATAATATTTATTTAATTCTTTTATATATTTTTTTATCGGATATCGGCTCGAAATTATTTTAGTTATCTAATTTCCAAACCGAAACTAGGGGTGGCAATTTGGGTCAGGATTCGTTTATTCGTTCGATTCGATTCGCTTTAAAGCGAATACGGGTTTGAAAAAATGGATTCGTTTAATAAATGGGTCAATTCGATTCGATTCGTTTATTAACGAATCGAATACGAATTTAAGCTCATTGATTCGTTTATTCGTTTAGGATTCGTTTAATTATTTTTATTTACTAGTTCTTGTTAATTTTCAATTAAGATTCGAGAAATTATAGCTAATTATCATAGAAAAAAGTAATATTTTCAATATTTGGTGAAGTATTTTTAGTAAATATATTAATTACATATTTCATATGTATATATTTATGAAGAATTAATGTAAATCAAGTGTGGTAAATTATTTTATTAAATAATATCATTGACTAAACGAATAAACGAATATTCGTATTCGATTCGTTTAATAAACGAATCGAATACGAATCATGATATTAGGATTCGTTTAATAAACGAATCGAATACGAATCCATCACATTTTGATTCGATTCGTTTAGGATTCGATACGAATTCGATTCGTTGATTCGTTTTGACACCCCTAACCGAAACCTAATCATTATTTACTAAACTAGTTTTGATATCGAATAATATTTTCGGTCGGATAATATCATGTATATTACCAACCCCAGGGTTTTTTAAGCTTCAAGGGCCATGAATATCCAAGGCATCAACTCATGATTTAGGGAATTGTGGTCATTGCAGTATGTGTTTGAAAGGAAAAGGTAACTGGGTATTATCAGCCAGCATAATATATTCATTTGAAACGAGAAATTGCAATGTTTGACTGGAGATGAAATTTGGTGTGACAGTTTTTTTTAAAAACCACAGATCGACACCATAACCAAGAAACAAAAGCTTTTATAATTCTGAAAGCAAGTGGTGGAGAACAGAACATAGAATGGGAAATGGGTAAAAGGGTAAAAGGGTTTTTAGTCAGAATCTGAGCACTTCCAAATAGATTCAGAATCCCCTTTTATTTGTCTGTTTCTTTTTTACATAATTTTTAAATAAATATGATATATACATGGAATGGCCAAAATGAAAGAATAAATGAATTAGGGTTTCAGAATTTCAGGCAACGCATTGCACATTACAGGCACAGAATCTCAATGTTGTAAAGTTCTGAAAGGTGATGAAAAATTCAGTTTCAGAGAGAAAAATCCAATGCACCTCTTTCACCAGTCATAGTCTTGCAATTGAAATGTAAAAATTGTTAAATTATCTGGTGTGACATTATGCTATATTTAAAATCATTATTTCATGGGAAATTATCTCTATACCCCTTCAGGTTTGGGAAAATACACGTAACCACTAAAGATTTCTAACAATGACATTGCAACACCTCTAGTTTGTATTTTGTATCAAAAAGCCACTTTTTGATTAACAATGTTAAATGAAAAATGACGTCAGAATGACATTTTTTAAATTTGACGCTAAAGGGTTGACCTTTTAGTGTCGAAAGAGTTGTTCGACGCAAAATGTAACCTTTAGTGTCAAAATTAATAATCGACGCGAAAGAGTTGTTCGACGCATCGAGTAAACAGGAAGGTGTAGGTTTGCTATGAATGCCCCAGTATCGAGATTATTTGACCCTTGTGATCTGGTTCACTCTATTCTTTTTGGAGAAAGTCTTTTGCAAAGCCCTAAAGTGGGGTTCTTGAACCTATTTGATAGCAATTTCGACGGTAAATGTCAAAAATTTAAATATAATTTTAGAAGGCGGGGTTTTTTTTAAAAATATTTAAAAAAAAAATCATTTAACGTCGAAAAAATTAATTGACGCTAAATCATAGACATTTAGCGTCGAATTTTAATTTCGATGCTAAAGGGTAAATTTAAGATTTTCAATTTCCCGCCTTCTAAATTTTGAATTTATCGCCTAATAAAATTATATATAAATTTTTTGACATTTAGCGACGAATTTTTGACTCTAAAAGTCAAAGATTTAGACGCTAAATATCAAAATTTGGGCGGAAATAATTTCCGTTATTTGAGGACCTTTAGCAACAAAATAGATTTTCGTCGTTAAATGTTATTTTTTTCCTATATATTTATTTGTTCTTTCATTTCTCTTATTCTCACTTTCTTTCTCTCATACTCTTAATTCCTCTCTAAAATTAATTTTTCCTTAAGGGTTTTGTTTCATTTTTGTATTTTATGTTAACATGCATCCAATGTTTTTATTTTTCTTTTTGTAGGGGAATATGAAAACAAAGAAATGGTGGAAATGAAGATGATGAATAAAATGAAAAACAAATGAAAGTGAAGATGAATAAAATATACAGATTTTGATTATCATTTTATATTTTTTGTTGTGATAAATTTTGTAATTTTATTTTTATATCATTAAAGATATAATTATTATAATTTTTTATGATAAGTTTGTAATGATGTTCTTATATTTTCTAAAAATTTAATTACTTTTGTAATGACATTTAGTTTGAAATTAATTTGTAATGTCAATTTTTTTTTTTTATAATTAGTTTTTAAAACTAATTATAACGAATTTTTTAATTTTATTTTTACTATTTTCACCTTTAGCGTCGAAATATTTCGTCGCTACAGGTCTTCGGCGTCGAAAAAAATTTTGACGCAGAAGCTTGGTCGAGGAAGGTATTTAGCGTCAAAATCCGATTTCGACGCTAAAAGTATTTGCTTTTAGTGTTGAAAATGATTTTCGACACTAAAGATAAGTACTTTTAGCGACAAAATATTTCGTCGCTGAAGAGATATTTTTAACGTCGAAATCAATTTTTGACGCTAAATATCTTCATCCACCAAGCTTTCGTGTCAAAATTTTACTCCAAAATAATAATAATAATTATTATATTATTATTATTATTATTATAAAATATTTTCATATTATTATTAAATTGAAAACTCACAAAATTTAACATTTCAAACCTCTCATTTTTTTATGGTTGCAGAGAGGACTATTTTGGTGGTTCTATTTTCGATGGCTGTGCGTGAGGAAGTTATGGCAGGATTATTCTGGTGGGGCGATGAAGTCGTGACAAGTGTGCGTGCGGTGACAGAGTTCAGCGAGGATCTAGGCATGTATCTGTGTAGTGACTAGTGAGGAAGTTAGGAAGTGTACACGTGCGTTTATTACGAACCTTCATCCATTATCGTTTGACAATATTTTTTTATTGCAGCAAGTTCGCTTATTATTTATTATTTTATAATGAAAATTAATTTCATCGGTGAAAATTCTCTAGAGAATTTCGCTATCTTTTTTTTTGACATTATAAAAGATTTATTCAATTATAGAGGATCATCGTCATCATCATTTTATTATTTTATTTTTGGAGATTATGTATGTACCGTCAAAAAATTCTGATAATTTTATTGTACCTCATAATCTTTTTGTTTTTATATTAAAACATCATCATTCACTTAACACCGTTAATATAATAATTTCCCATGAATACAAAACACAAACCATAGATGGTGCTGTCATTGTCAGAAAATTATGATGGTTACATGTATTTTTCCTAAACCTAAGGTGCGGCAAAGATAATTTGCGATGTTTCATTAAACTCAATAAAATTTAAACATCTTTTTATGCTTTCTGTTAATGTCAAAAATTGTTATACTTATTCACAGAAAATTAGTTGGCAGTCACAGAAACAATGCTTTAAAGTTTAAACACAGTTTAAAAAGGTTCCCTTGACATTGACAATATAGGTTCATAATTAACACAATCTAATTGTGAGTTTTATTTGGTAGGCTCTATTTTGTATTACAATGAAAACAATTAGTAAAAAAATTATAATTAATAAATAGTTATATATAAAAATGCGGTAATTAAACGCTAAAAATCACGATAACTTTTTTAAATTTTTTGATAGTGAGTTAACGTTTTACAAAACTTAATTTTTAATAGAAATCACAATAACTTATCGTAATTTTTTCTCATTAAATAACCACTTAAAAATTGTAATCTCATCACAATATCAAATTTGAACGAATAGACCTAAAATCATGCATGCATGAGAAAGAAAATATAAACTTCTCTAGCAACAAATCTCTGTATGTGAAGCTGGCATGATACCTTGGCATTGCAGTGCAAATATCAATCAAAACATTCACATGGACTTTTCCATAATTTACCTTCAAGTCCATTTCTTACCTATTTCAAGTCAATAAATGAAGAAATCAACATTATTTTCTAAATATATCTGATAAAATCTCCTACAAGTACCTAATTTGAGTTTCCAGAAATGCAGATGAAAACTCCATGGTTCCATGGGGAAACATCATACAATAAGGTGAAACCTTAAGCGAGATCAAGTATCACGCAGATTCCAAGTTACGAGCCTCCAAAGCTCCCTGTAGACATTCCATAGCACCACTGTAGTTTAAAAAGCCCATGAACCAAAACTCATGATTATCTATGGAGATAACTTGCACATATTTTTCAGCTAGATTGTTTCTGCTTGACGAGGGATTAACTGCTCTAAGCTGATGTAATGGGATGACTACCTATTTTAGGAAGACAAAAGGGGTCAATTAACACAGGAAAATCAACAATAAAGAAGGGGGAAACAGGCAATAAAAAGAAACGAATTTTTACCAAAGAGGCAAAGATTTGCAAACAAATAAACAACTAATAAAAATGAGAATCTTAAGTCAGGATTAAATATGAAGGTGTTTTCCCTCAAACATCCCACAACCTTCAATCTCTTTGCATAAGAAAGATTAGAGTTAAATATCTGTAACAATAAGCCAAACCCAAACTAAAACATAAAGCAACCATATCTGTCTGTAACATAGGTTAAGAGGCAAGAGCAATATAAAATGAAAACAAAGTGAACTTGTACTGTTGTACAGACATATCAATGGCATATTTTAGGGTGCAATTCCGAAGGGAGAATCTGTCTCATTAATCCTGTAGAACAGGGAAGAAAATGTAACTTCAAAACCATGAAGGAAAACAAAGTGAACATATAAACAAACTATATATAAATATAAGAGCCTCGTGCGCAAATATCACGCTACACTTCAGAAGAAATGATAAAACTCCATCTCATCTCTCAACTCCGAAAATAATCATCATAAACTAATTTCAAGTCTGAAATGTTGATTGAATAGTACTATATCAAGCAAGATGCACAATCTTCTCCTTGGATCAAATTCCATCAAGTCCTAAATAAATAAAAACTAGCAAATTACATTTTGTTGAGTAGGATTAACATTACTACCACCCTACCTCCATACTTCGACAATATACCATGTGCAGGATCATTGTAATGGCTTCCATGGAATTCTCTTATTGGGTAAACCTTTTATTTTTATTTTATTTTTATTTTAGAGTGTATTGTGTGTGTGTCTTACAGCAGTTTTTCACCAAAAATCTCAAGCATTTGCCGTCACATTGGTATATCCATACATATTATAAATAAGTGTCTGTAACTTTTAAAAAATATAGTCCAAAATGCAATCTCATGTATTGAAGGTAAAAAGAGGATGCCTAAAGCCCCAAACTACCATTCTTCCAAATACAAGTATGTAGGGCTCAAGGAAAATACCTTATAATAGCTCCATTCAGTTTGGCTACCAGATTTATAGGAAAGAGGATTATCACTACAGAATGCAAGCTTTGCAGTAGATACATATAAGACTCCCATAACTGGACCAGCTGATGTGGACAGGTAACACGCATATGAGTTCAGAAGTTGCTCCTCGGGAACTGTCTCAAAAGTTTGTCGAAATATCTTTTCATAACCACCTTCCGCCAGAACCTTAGTTCCCTGTGCAATTCTTCCCATAGCAGCATCAGCAAAGCTTGGGCTCGTTTTCACTATGTCAACACCGAACAAGGACACCAGTAATTTTGTGGCATAAATTAAGAATGATACAGTAAAAAACAGTTCAGCATCTCAAATTTTATAAAAGAAAGTAAAAAAAATGAGAGTGCCGTACATTTTTCGTAATTGAACCGGCTTAATTTTACCATCAAGTTTCATCTTTCCAACATTCTACCAGCAACTTAATGTTACAACCAGTCTATGACTGGATTTGATGATTAGAAGCTGTTGGAATTTTCCTAAATATTGCTTCAATAAATTCACGAATCAGGCAAGCGTATGGGTTGTTACTAAATTTACAAAAGACAGAAGATATAGTGACTTCAAGGCCAAAACTGGCAAATGGTAGTTGATTTCCATAAAACGAATCAAATGATTTCTTATTATGGGAAATTCCTAACATCAACAAACTCCAATTCAAATCCTAACGACATTTTTAGCATATAAATAATAAACATAATAATGACAAAAGGAAGGAAACTCACGATGCTGCCACGTGTTTCCAGCTAGATCCTCTGCTTTCTTCGTCGCTTCGCCAACTTTCTTCCCCCACCGCCCCAGCACGTCCTTCACATTCCCCACCGCATCTGATTCAAAAATAATCCCAATTAATATACGTATAATTAAATTATAAAAATCCAAATCCAAAAACCTTTGAAGGAAAATGAATTGAACGGCGGCGCAGGAGAGTGAGCCACGTAAGGATTGGATCCGTCAATCGGGGGCATGGTATCATCGTAATTATGGGGGGCGCGCGATTCGGTCACCAATTCGGGGCTCCAGCGGACAGATTTCTTCGACGCCGCCGGCGATGGCTCGGATGAATTCGTCGAGTTTTCTAATTGGATCTTGTTCTGAGGCTGAGCTTGATTCTCAGCCTCGGATCCCATCACGAATTTCGCCCAGTTACTGCCGTCTCCGTTCGTAACCGGATCGGGTTTCGGGTTCGGATCTTGAGCGGGCGATTCCGTTTTCTTCTGGTCGGTGTCTGTTGCCGCCTTGGGTTGCTGATCCATTTTGCTTCCCAGAAGATTCTTCGGAGGCGCGTGGCGATTGTTGATTTGTACTGCGGATTTTATTTTGAAATTTTTTGTTTATATCAGTTTGGGGACTATAGCTTTTTTTTTACCAGCGTTCGTCAATTTTTTTAAAATCATTATTCAACATAAATAAATATACATTTATCATGTATTTCATCAAAATTAATTTTCAAGTAATTATTAATAAATGGAAAGTGCGTTTTAATTAAATTTCTGAATAGTACTTTTCAATAATCATTTTATTAATAAATGTGAATTGCCTTTTAATTTAAAATTCTGAATAGTATTTGCTGATGGTGATTTTCGCACCCAACAAGATCTGAAGTATGAAAAAGGGTATTATGGGGATTTTGTTTACCAAGGTGGGGGCTTAAGGTCTTTGCGAGGATAAGGATCCAGGTCTAAGGCCTAGATTCAGCTATATTTGAAGACCGTCCCGATGATGTCGGTTTTGACTTTGAAGCATAATGAAGGGGAGCTCGGGATGAACCAGTAGAGGCATAGTCATATATACCCGAGGAGGGTGATCGTCAGAAGATACAAGTTAGAAGAAAATCATAACAGTTCAGGCTGTCATCAAGGGAAGCTACTTCTCGATATTTCTACATAAGTGTAGGCACTGCATTTTTGCATATAAGTCTCGATGATGAGTCTCACATGGAGACATTACCTCTTTAAGTTGTGGAAGTCGCGGGAAACAGACGTCGGAAGGGAAAAGTCAGAAATTGATATCTTGTTGGACTAAATTCGTTTGCTTAGTTGTGGGTTCGCTCGTTGGACCTCTGTTTTAAAATTCATCCTCAGCCCAAACCCCCGCAAGCCACACACCAAGCCACACACCACCAAGCCACACACCAAGCCCACCAAAAAGAACCAAACCCACGCCCAAAGGACCTAATTCACGCCCAACACCCTTCCAAAATAATAAATCCACACATTAAACACATGTTGAAATCCAAATAAATCACCTTCCCGAATTAAAAGAATCAAATCAAATCATATAAATCACATTCCTAATCCAATTAAATCACCTTCCTAAACTAAATAAAATAAAATAAAATCAAATCAATTTACCTTCCTAAAATGAAGAGATCATTTCCTTATGATACACAATTAAAATATATCCCCATAATTGCAATATTCTTTCCATATTCCCATAAGGTAAACCCCAACCATTGCCTATAAAAAAAAGCACAAACCCAACTCTTTGATCCCTAACATTCACGCCCAA
This sequence comes from Zanthoxylum bungeanum, assembly GCA_019454045.1. Classification (NCBI taxonomy): domain Eukaryota; kingdom Viridiplantae; phylum Streptophyta; class Magnoliopsida; order Sapindales; family Rutaceae; genus Zanthoxylum; species Zanthoxylum bungeanum. The sequence continues at coordinate 17,262 of SKCR01052677.1, forward strand.
GCACTCCAGAGAATTCCTCTCATTGTCGTGAATAAGCCCTCAAGCAAAGCCCTACATTGCCGCACAAACCACCTTGAAACCAGCTCTTCATTGCCGCACACACAACCTTGAAACCAGCCCTCCCATTGCCGCACAAACACCCCTGAAACTAGCCTTCATATTACCACAACATAACCCCCCTCATTCACCGTAAAACACCACCAAAAACAGCCCATAAACTACACTCAATCACCACCGAAAATAGCCCCTGAAAACTACACATCCATCACTGAAAATCACCACTGAAACAACCCTTGAAACCACCGAAACTGCACCCCAGAAACTTTCTTAAATTACCGCAAAACATAGCCTAGAAACCGCTCCAAACCACCGCAAAAAACCTCAGCCCCAACACGCCTAAATGATGAGTGATATTTATATCACTATTTCTCACTCATTTAACCTAATATTTTGTATAGTTTCTTGAGTTTTGTGAATATTTTGATGTGTTTTGTGTTATTTTGCAGATAAATAAAGTTGGGAAAGCATTGGAAGCAATTTGTGGCCAAAACAGTGAAAATGGACAAAAAGGACATTTCAGTAAATTGTCCGCGTCGCGACTCCAAGACCTTCGGCGTCGCGACGCCTAAAATGCACCGAACAGTGCTAACGTGCGCCGGGTCCATAAATCAGAATCTGAGAAAAGTTTAACTTTGCTAAAATGCGCCGTGCCACGTGTCACCATCACAGCCGATCTGCTAACATGCGCTGTGCCACGTGTCAGCATCCTACGGTGCCGACAGTCATCATCGCCACGTGTGCCACGTGGCATCCTACTTGTCTTCATGTCATCAGCCACGTCAGCAAGTCAACAAGTCAACATTGCCACGTGTCGTGCCACATCATCATCAGCCAATCATGAAGTTCCACGTGTCGCAATCATGCGGTGCCGACAGTCTCTTTCCCACGTGTCGCCACGTCATCGCCACCTTACCGCCACGTCAGCATCAATCATTGAGTATCTAATCCTTATCTGACACGTGGCGGATAAGAATCTCATCGACCAATCAGAAACCGCCACGTGTCACAATAATTGAAGCCCAACCACCGCGCCACGTGTCACCTTATTAGCTTATCCAGAATCTTCAAACCGGTGAACCAGAGCGTGCCACGTCGACAAAAGCTGGCGTAGCGAGGCTGAAGGCCCTGGCGTCGCGACGCTGGAAACCTACCGAGGCCTAAAATTGAGCTCGGATTTCAGATTCATTGCAACCACTTCTCTCTTTTATATTCTTTCTAAAGAGAGATTTTCTCTCTCTAAATTCTTTTAGTTTTTAGTTTTTAGTTTTTAATTTTTAGTTTTTGTAAATAATTTTAATTACGTTTTGTAATAATAGTAATTTACTTTTTACTTTTTACTTTTTACCAGTTTTTACTATTCACTATGAGGAGGTAACTTCTCCAGCTAGGGTGAAAGGTAATTCTTTTACTGTTACTATTTAGATTAATCTCCCTTAAAAATAATATATTCACTATTTAAAATATTGACTTAAAAGGATACCGCTATATTGGTCGGTTGGTAAATTAATTTTAATCTGGTTTAAACCTGACTAATCAAGGATACCGCCAGATTGGTCGGTTGGTAATTTAATTTTGGTTCCGCCTTTATGGTTGGTTTATGGACAAATATTACCGCCTTAATGGCTGGTTGGACTTAATTTGACTTAATCAGGATACCGCCAGACTGGTCGGTTGGTAATATTATCACAAGTTTATATATTATTTTATGGGAGATATCTAAATTAGTAGTAGTAAATAATTCCTTTTACCTTAGCATTTTATTTTATTTTACTTTTCAGTTTTACTTTATGTCTTTTACTTTTCAGTATTTTTACTTTTTGTCTTTTACTTTTAAGTTGTTACTAGCCCTATTTATGTGTTAGTTATCTGGGGTTGTGATGAATTCTAATATCACCGGTTTATAAGGGGTTATTTTATAGTTTGGGTAATTTAAAGGTTTACTTATTAAGTCTTAAGCTTAATGCTTCTTGTTGTTTGATCACTAATAAGATTGATGTGTAAATCTAAAATGAACTAGACATAGGGATTTTAGGTTTCAGCCCTAGACTTAATAGCCCACGATCTTCCTTGAGGATAGATAACCCTTTAATAGATTTCCTTACATGATAGGAATATACCTGTCGGGCGGGGGTAGCCATAATTGGAACTTAAACTTAATGAATCCAGATAATTTGGTTGACATAGACATATGGTTTAATTGGGTTAAACTGGTTATTTACGTCTGACCATCGACATAGGCTTTTGCATAATTTAGTGTTTCAGGTTAGTAAACCGATTTATTACACAAACATGAAATAACCACTTCATCTTTTAAATGATATTAGAATGATTCACAACCTAGATCTTGTGTCTTTTGTTATTTTCCTTAGTATTTTCTTTTGTCTTTTTATTTATTTATTTAGCAATCTACATTCAACCAAATCAATCAAGCAATCATTCTTTTCTCCCTCAATTAGATATTTGTAAATAAATAGATTCAATAATTAATAATAACAGTAGGAATTAAGTCCTCGTGGGATCGATATTTTTATACTACTTGAACGATACGTGCGCTTGCGTTATACGTGTGTGTTTACCGCCGTCACTAACAACCCGCAAAATAGTAAGCCAAAATAGCCCTTGTTACCGCAAAACAGTGACCAGAAAACACAACAAAAACAGCAGCGAAACAGAGTAAAATAGCAGCCCAAAACAGCGAAACAGCGAAGGAAAACGTTGAACCAGTGAACCGGAGGAGTTGCGGAGCGTTACCCTTTCGACGGCCGTGTAACACACTTCCAAGAGACGACTTAAGAGGTTAGACCTGAGGGCACATTTTTATTTATTCCCGCACTTTCTTTCCGTTAGTTATTATTATTTCTTAGCATGCGTATTATAGTTTCATGTAAGTTGTGGCCATGGGATGAATGAAATATGTGTTATCTCTTGCGGTATATCGGATGGAAACCCGGACGTAAATTTCGTAGCCGAATCCGAATGGACGGTAGTGCGGTCTGCACTCGGGATACAATGTCACGTACCGCTTGAGAGACGCACATATTTCGTGTCATCCGATCTTAATTTATTATTTTTTGTTTGTTAGAAATATTATGTTACTTTTATGCATGATTAGGTTGTTTAGTATGTTATTTTTTATGCATGATTAGGTTGTTTAGCATGTTATTTTTTTTTATGCATGATTAGGTTGTTTAGTATGTTATTTTTTTATGCATGATTAGTTGATTATTTCCAAGCATGATTTAGTTATTTCTTTCGCATTAGGAACTTGATTATGTCTCTTCTAAGTTTATGTTTAGATTATTATTTATTTACATTGCCATGCTTAGCGATTTAATGTATGCATGAGATTATTGTGTGCTTGCCGTTATTCCGACTTACTCTTATGCATGCAAACTTAGATTAGGCTTTACTTTTATGCATGCAAACTTAGATATAGGTTTTACTTTCATGTATGCGAATTAGACGTAGGCTATTCTTGCGTATGTAGGTTGCGTAGACTCGGTTAGATTATTGCACAAATATTTTCATTACAAGTGGCATAAGTAAGGACCATTCCGAACCCAACGGTTTGAGGTCTTCCCTTGTGAGGGGTGAGTGCGGCCTTAAATCATTTTCCCAGTTCACACTGGGTGGCAACTCTATTTTATTTATCCGGTTTAGTTCCCTCGTGGGCTATTCCGTACTCCCGACTAGGCCGCGAGCTTATAACAGCGTCGTCAAGTTCTATGTCCTACAGTCTGGCGACTCCACTGAGGATAGAGAATCGGCCCCGAAATAATGTCTTGTAATGTTTGTGATTTGTGTTTTAGTTAGCCGTGTCTACAGTAGGTTGAAGAGGTTTAATCAAAGGCACTATTAGAGCTAGGAAATGGTTTGGTGTCTTCCACCATTCACTACCTTTCTATAAGGAAAAGCTGTGACGGCACCTACATAATCATTTACCCGAAGCTTACCGTGATGGACTAATTTTGAGGACTTATTGTTTATTCTCCTGTCACCAAGGCGATAAGAGCCTAAGAAGCTTGGGTATTTAAGAGAGTTCGCTCCACCCTCCCTCTGGGGAATCTTCAATAGGAAATCCATCTGGCAGTCAGTCATGCATCATAACTCATTGGCATGTACCTTAGCGTATAAAAAAGGTGCGCTCACTTGGTCGCTCGGACCCTTGAGTGGGGAGACCTAGTTGTGGGCAATCCTTCGCCGACGGGAGCCTTTGTCTACACCCCCATAAACCCACACGTGAACTGTAGTTGCAGGACCAATAGAAACTATTCCTTTATGTTTGCGTTTAAGACCATCGTCATTTGGATTCAGTTGGACTTTTTTGTCATGAGGTATGGGCTTGTTGGGCCATTTAAACTGGTACGAGTCCATGCTTTATGGCAGTTGGGCCAAAAGCTTCTGAAATGTCATTGGGCCATCTTATGTTTAGGCCCCTTGTCATTTGAAGTTGTTTAGCCATTATCCAATCGCAACTGTAAACCTGTTGGGCCTTTTCAACTGGGACAAGTTGCACCGCGCAATAGTATGATTGAATGCTTTAAAATGATAATGGGCCGACTTACACATTCCATGTATCGCACACATACATGCTGACTTAGGGTTTTAAAAGACATCATAGATATCCGTTGGGTTAGGGAAGATGGAAGACTCATCAAAAGGCCGTTAGCGAACATGAATGAATCATTTAACGAGGGATCTCGTATGGATCAACTGGAAGCTAATCTCACTAAGGTTACCAAGCAACTGCAAGCTTTAACCAGAAAAACAAAAGAAGAACAGCCCACTTTGGGCGTGAATGGGGGAGGAAGAAAGAGAGGAGAGAATGTTTTGGTTAGTTGCTAAATGTGTATCTAATACACTTTATTAATTTCAAAAATCATTTACCATATTCTTTTTCCAAAAAGTCAAATGGCATTAAAGCTTTGCCAACCACTGCATCAACTATTCACATCACGCAATCAATCAAGTGACAAGTTATCACATCACTCAAAGTGCTAATGATTTGACGCTTGATGTGACTAGCGATTTGACGCTTGATGTGACTTGCGTGCCGTACTCGAATTCGAAATGCGAATGCGTTCGCAAACACTCCCGGGCTCGGGTTCGTTAATTCCAAATTAACGAATTTTCCGTTACGATGTAATTAAATGATCATGCCTAGCGAAATCACTATTCACGTCGCTAACGAATTATTCTAAATTAACTCGTTCGCCCGAATTAAATTCCAAATTTAATTCCACGTCGAAATCCAATTTCGTATAATATATCGAATATATTATTTTATCGATTAATTCCAAATTAATCATTTTCTCTCTTTAATTAATATTTTATCCCAGATAAAATATCTCCACAATTAATCCCAGATTAATTTTCTCTCTCATCTAATTAATCCCATATTAATTAAAGTGCGAGTCATACGTCATCGGTGAATCTTCGGGAAGCGACCCATGAGATCCCCAGATATGTTGGCAGTAAATCCGGTCGTCGGACTATCCGAACATGTAAGTACCTAGTACTACGTTTTTACCGATTTACAAGACAAGGTTGGCTTCTAGCAAAGTGTCATGCCTACCCAATTCTCCAGAAACATGCTTACAAGAATAAGCGATCTATATCAGGCGTAGTATACGTAGTATTGCGTATCTTGATCCAGTATCTGATGTCACGTGCTAGGCCTGTGGCTGGAATTGTGTCTGCCCCGTACGAAGCACATATCGGATGTCTGGTAACTAGTCTCTATAATCGGATAAATATGACTTAGTCATTTTATCCCGATAACTGCAGTACATAAGAGAACCAGTTCCGTATTCTACGTGACCATCATCTCCACTATGACTGGAGTGATACTTCCGTCTTGACATCACACCCAACACACTACGATTCTCAATATACCCAGTAGAGGCGTACACAGAACCTGTTAAAGCCCTGGACGACCTAAAACCAAAGTATATTGATTGTCGCAAGTATTAGCGGTGCAAGTCTCAGGTTAAGACCAAATACACCTACCCTGATTTCGGACTTCCATAGACACATAGTCATACTACCAATGGAATTCTGAGGGGTCTATCCAAAACGAAGCTGTTTTCCGTACCATCGGTAAAACATAACCTCCTACTACACTTGCATGAGTATCCTATACCCAAATATATGAGAACTATGCCGGTATGCCCTCACAACGCGCACAAGTGTAATACTAGTCTTTTACGTATTATCGATGTCCAATCTCGATAATACTCTGACTAGGGATATTTAATGATTAATCCTTCGTGGATTGATATTGTCTCATATCATCTCAATCCAGGAACTAATCATAAGGACCTCCTATCATTTATACATCTTGGTGATCTAATCACAAATGATAAGAGAGCAATTTCCTTTGTCACATAGTTAATTTGTACAACAACACCATGATCTGTACAAATTGTGACGATATGGTCATAACTGTCCAACACGAGGCCCACTACATCATCAGTTTTGGGATGCGTCCCAGGGTCGAGGCCCACATTGTCAGCGGTATTGGGATGCGTCCTAGGGTCGAGGCCCCCGTTGTCAGTTGAAGTTATTGGGATGCGTCCCAGGGTCGAGGCCCACTGCATTGCATAACTTTGATTGGATTATCATTGTCACACACTGCACAAGTCCCATCAAAGTGTGGGCGACTGTACGCACTGTATTTTTGCATATAAGTCCCGATGACGAGTCTCACATGGAGACACTACCTCTTTAAGTTGTGAAAGTCGCATGAAACGGACGTCGGAAGGGAAAAGTCAGAAATTGATATCTTGTTGGACTAAATTCGTTTGCTTAGCTGTGGGTTCACTCGTTGGACCTCTGTTTTAAAATTCATCCTCAGCGCAAACCCCCGCAAGCCACACACCAAGCCACACACCACCAAGCCACACACCAAGCCCACCAAAAAAACCAAACCCACGCCCAAAGGACCTAATTCACTCCCATCACCCTTCCAAAATAATAAATCCACACATTAAACACATGTTGAAATCTAAATAAATCATCTTCCCAAATTAAAAAATCAAATCAAATCATATAAATCACATTCCTAATCCAATTAAATCACCTTCCTAAACTAAATAAAATAAAATCAAATAAAATCAATTTACCTTCCTAAAATGAAGAGATCATTTCCTTATGATACACAAATTAAAAGATATCCTATAATTGCAATACTCTTTCTCTATTCCCATAAGGTAAACCCCAACCATTGCCTATAAAAAGAAGCACAAACCCAACTCTTTGATCCATAGCATTCACGCCCAAGCACTCCAGAGAATTCCCCTCATTGCCGTAAATAAGCCATCAGCAAAGCCCTCCATTGCCGCACAAACCACCTTGAAACCAGCCCTCTATTGCCGCATAAACAACCTTGAAACCATCCCTCCCAAACTAGCCTTCATATTACCACAACATAACCCTCATCATTCACCGTAAAACACCACCAAAAATAGCCCATAAACTACACTCAATCACCACCAAAAATAGCCCCTGAAAACTACACATCCATCACCGAAAATCACCACTGAAATAGCCCTTGAAACCACCGAAACTGCACCCCAAAAACTTTCTTAAATTACTGCAAAACACAGCCTATAAACCACTCCAAACCACCGTAAAAAACCGCAGCCCCAACACGCCTAAACAACCGCAAAATAATAAGCCAAAATAGCCCTTGTTAGCGCAAAACAGTGACCAGAAAACACAGCAAAAACAGCAGCGAAACAGAGTAAAATAGCAGCCCAAAACAGCAAAACAGCGAAGGAAAATGTTGAACCAGTGAACCAGATGAGTTGCGGAGCGTTAACCCTTTCGACGGCCGTGTAACGCACCTCCAAAAGACGACTTAAGAGGTTAGACCTAATGACACCTTTTTATTTATTCCCGCACTTTCTTTCCGTTAGTTATTATTATTTCTTAGCATGCGTATTATAGTTTCATGTAAGTTGTGGCCATGGGATGAATGAAATATGTGTTATCTCTTGCGATATATCGGATGGAAACCCGGAAGTAAATTCCGTAGCCGAATCCGAATGGATGGTAGTGAGGTCTGCACTCGGGATACAATGTCATGTACCGCTTGAGAGACGCACATTTTCATGTCATCCGATCTTATGTTTATTTGTTGTTTGTTAGAAATAGTATGTTACTTTTATGCATGATTAGGTTGTTTAGCATGTTATTTTTTATGCATGATTAGGTTGTTTAGTATGTTATTTTTTATGCATGATTAGTTGATTATTTCCAAGCATGATTTAGTTATTTCTTTCGCATTAGGAACTTGATTATGTCTCTTCTAAGTTTATGTTTAGATTATTATTTATTAACATTGCCATGCTTAGCGATTTAATGTATGCATGAGATTATGTGCTTGCCGTTATTCCGACTTACTTTTATGCATGCAAACTTAAATTTAGGCTTTACTTTTATGCATGCAAACTTAGATATAGGTTTTACTTTCATGTATGCGAATTAGACGTAGGCTATTCTTGCGTATGTAGGTTGCGTAGACTCGCTTAGATTATTGCACAAATCTTTTCATTACAAGTGGCATAAGTAAGGGACCATTCCGAACCCAACGGTTTGAGGTCTTCCCTTGTGAGGGGTGAGTGCGGCCTTAAATCATTTTCCCAGTTCACACTGGGTGGCGACTCCATTTTATTTCTCCGGTTTAGTTCCCCCATGGGCTATCCCGTACTCCCGACTAGGCCGCGAGCCTAGAACAGCGTCGTCAAGTTCTGTGTCCTACAATAAGAATGAGCTCAATGTTGGTTTGACTTTTCTGAAGAGAAGATTCAAGGAGTGAAGGTTATTTTACTGACCCGACCTGATAGTAATTGCAAGGAAGGACGTTGCTTGTATCATGATACCGACCCGATGATATCATTATGCTCTTAGACGGAGGCTTGAGCCTCCCAATGAATGATAATATAGTAGTAGGTCAGCGACTGATGTGATGAAATAGAGCTTCAGGCTTATTGACTGACACACGCAACCGCGTGAGTGGTTGGCAGATTTTCACTTGGGCAGAATGTATAGCAATTACCAAGAAGGGTGCATTGATGAGTTTCAAATGATAGAGAGTGGTTGTATCAGACGGTGTAACTACTACTTATAGGATTTATTGGGGAAGAGAGCCTCCACAATGATGATTTGGTAACGTGGCTGACGTCACGAGTTGACATAATAATAGCCTTAGACACACTATATAAAGAGGTTGAGACTTATTGTAAGGGTTAACTAATTTTTCTCACACATAACTTGTAAAAGAGAGTAAAAAAGTCAAGTGTAAACGAGAGCCAGAGCAGGTTGGTCAGACCTGAGCTCATAATAAAAAGTTTATTTCCTTTGCACCGTGGACGTAGGTTGGATCCTCTTTGCTGAACCACGTTAAACACTTTGTTTTGTCTGTTGTTTCTATCATTTTCCAAGTTTGCTTTTGGTTTCCAATAAATCAAACAAATTCACAGTTGATGGAGCTATGATCGATGAGTGATATTTCTGAATTTCCCCTGGAACGAAAAACAACCATCAACAATTGGCGCCGTCAGTAGGGAATAGTATAACAAGCAGCAAACACACTACGACGATGGCAGGAAATGAAAACCACAGATCTTCAAACGCTTCGACAACGGAGTGAATGGAGAAGATGGAAGAAACCATGTGAAGTGAAAGATATGATGCTACAAAGGAAAAGAAAGTGGCTCAAACCTTCATGAAGGCTATGTTGGAGAAGATTGAGAAGTTAGAAAAGAAGAACGGGATAAAATGGCGAAGCAGTCCTAACAAAAGGAAGAAAGAAATATCAAGAGGAAAAAGGATCGCCAGAGTTGACGGAGACCGTGAAGATGGGAGGAGGAACACCCAAAGAGTGAGATCTGTAGTTGTTGCCGGTGTCGTACCAGCGGAATAGCTGTGGGAAGAGGAGGAAGAAAGGCAAACCTCAGAATCTTACAAGCTTCTAGCAATAGCTCATGCTTCGCGAAGAGTGATTTATCACGTCCGGAGCGGAAGGCAATGAGAAGCCCGTGGACATGGCGTAACAATTCCGAGAGCCAAATGAGGAGCTAGTTCCGGAAGGAGATGAAAAAGTGGGAGGAAAACGTGAAATTGAGGATACGAAGTGACCAAGATATGGAGAAATCGTCCTCTTTCATAAAGGAGATATTAGCGGTGGAGTCCTCAAGGAGGTTCACCATGCCCTCGATAGATGTCTACAATGGCAACACAGACCACAAGTCCTACATTGAGAAGTTTTTTTGTTGATGGAAATTCAGGGAATGGCAAGAGAGGCCATCTGCAGAGTATTCCCATTGAAACTTGGTGGATCAGCCAACTTGTGGTTCAGAAACTTGACCCCGAGAGTGTTAACAGTTTTTCCCAACTGATGAAGTCATTTGTACGCCATTTCAAAGGGGCATGCATTCCGAGGAAGACGATGAGGTCGTTGAAGTTGATGAAGCAAAGAGACGATGAGTTTTTGAAAAGCTTTGTTGATAGGTACCACGACCTAGTATTAGAGATCGGGGTGTATGAGTCCCCAAAGGCATTGAAAAATTTCAAAGGGGCCCTCAAGGTCAGAAGGTTATGGTCTCACCTAAGGATCCATGAGATACCGACTATGACGCGACTTTGGAACAGAAAATGAAGTTTATGTTGATGGAGGGAGATGGAAATATCACCTGAGGGGGGACTGCTTAGAAGCCAATAGCACCTCGTGTAGGGGTTTTTTTTTAAGGGGTGAATCCGGTAACGCAGCGGAAGCGGTGAAAATCCGATTTTCAGATTTCAAAACTTTTTCTCGGATTAATTAAATAACATATTTATTTAATATTCCAATAATCAAATTATGAAATAAAATTCAATAAATCATATTAAGTGAATTTACCAATTACCCTTACTTTGGTATTTTGTCCATTTTAGTCCGAAATTGATCTAATCAATTTTGAATGATTCTAAATCATTTCTAAGATGAACTTAGCATGTTCAAAACATCAAAACACCAAAAGAACCAAAATCCCCAAATTTCCCTCACAAGGCCGAGAGCCTCCTTTAGGTTCCATTTTGTGCATTTTGCACTTTCATGCTTCAAGACACATCCAAATGATATCCAATCAACATGAAACTTTATATGCATCATATACACACATAAATACACAACATATATGAAAACCCCCAAATTGGAATTAGTCATGAACCCTAATTTTTCAATTTTCACAAATTGGACAAATTAGACCAAATACATTAAATCAATTACTTCAATCATCATCTTCCATCCAATCCAAGTCTCAACACAATGAAACAACTCAAGATCAAATTTAGGTCATTTAAGAGTGGGTCAATAACTCTAGATTAGCAACATGGTTTCAAAAACCTTAAAAGAATGATTATAACTACAATAGTTACAAGCTTTCTTCATCACACATGCTCAACACTTTCAACCAAATTTACATCATCAAAAACACAAGAAATAATGAAAAGAATAACTTAAGAACATCACAAGATGTTGCCTAGATCCTAAGGAACAAATTCCTTTCTAATAGTAAGTTTGAAAAACTTACAAAATCCAAGCTTTTCTTTAAGTTTTTCCTTTTCTCCTTCACTTGCTTTCTTTGTTTTCTTTAATGGTGTTTCTTGTAAAGTGTATTAGGTTAAGTATAAAGTGAAATGAAAATCAATATATACTTGCACTAAATGTGCCTTGGCCGAATTTCACCTTAGCAAATACAAGTAATGTAATTTCAATTTCATTTCAAATTAATGTTATCAACTTGCATAATAATATCTAATACAACTTTATTAGATATTTATTTAAGTCAACAAAAGCAACTAACATCATTTACTTTAAATATCCTAATGTAAGATATTTATTTTAATTAATTTAATCATTTAACAATTAAATAATCAATTAATTAATCAAATACAAATATATTAAATATATATATAATATTTACTTTAAATATTAAAAACATATATTCATTTAGGATATAAGTCAAATAACTCATTTTGACTATTAATTAATGTGTATTTAAATTAATCAAGTATTAAATGTAAATACACAATAATTAGGCAAATGACTATCTAGTCCTTTTAGCACGTATCTTGCGTTTAACCTTTAAACGACTTTATAAAAAATCAATATTATTTATTAATGTTGCTCTAGTGCTCTACGAGTATGTTTCATTATTGAGACTCTCTAGATTCAGGTATATCCGTCACGAAATCTAATTTCGTGTCCATAATCTATCCACCCGTAGATTATGACGATCACGGATAATCTCGCTGAACCATACAGGTCGAGGTCATGGCAAATGTAAATTCCTCCATCACAGGTATCCGGATAAATCCCAGAGATATAGATTTAAACGTCAAATCTCTATCGGGATTATCCAGTCGACTATTCTATTAGCAATCTCAAAAGAATGTTTAGAACTAGCTTCTAAACTTTACCACGGGCCCATGGTTTTATCTGATTGCTAATCATATAGACTACCTATGCTCTGATACACAGAACTGACGGATCCTATCTTGATACACATAGGACACCCTGAGGATCTGACTACACCCAACGAACAGACGGAGGTCTGATCTAAATAGATCGGTGACGTGACTGCCGTCTAAGTGTAGAAGATGTCATCATGTGCCCACAATGGCATCTCAAGTCTAAGAATCACAAGTGCTACTCAACCCAAGAAGATTCTTATTGACGCTGGTGTACCATCCATTAAGAATCTTCGGTGAGTCGTTCAGTGTTTATCCGCTATAAACACCTACACGTCTATACTAGTCTCCAAGACTAATGGTTCATTGAGAAACCATTGGAATCATATATTCCAGTATACGACATGTACCGGTCTCAACGGGTTTACTATACTGACCAAGTAGTGTAAACCTTGACCAGAAACTGTCTGAGAATGACAACGTCATGATACTTCTCAATGTCCGTTGCGACGCTTTTGCAACTGTATCATGACTAATCATTCTCGGGTCATTACGTCTTTACCATATAGAAAGATAGATTATATTATAGAAACTGCATATATTATTCATAATAATAATATTTTACAGAAGTATTTAACAGAAATACAACCGGGAATTGGCGCTCTGAGCACCAACCCCAACACCTCGGCCAAAGAATTAACGAGATGTGGGCATAGACTTGAGGAGATCAGTCTCGAGGCATAAGGAATTTAGGTCGATACCTCAGAATAATCCAAAGTAAGAGAGAGAAACCGCATGTCCAGGTCAACCATGTCACCGGTGGAAGATTATACACCCCATGAACAGACCACTAGCCCAAATAGTTTAGGAAATCCATGATAAATGCCTATTGACTGAGCCCGAGCTGATAAGGTTACCAATTGAGAAGATAGACAACATGGCTTATTGTATGTACCATAATATGAAGGGACACACCACGAAAATATGTAGAGACCAGTAGGAGCAGTGGGAGACTTGGTAAGGAACGACTACCTGAATCAGTGCATAGATCAAGCGACTATGAAGGCCAAACAGCGCTGATAGTGACAGTCATCAGGAAGTTATGGGAGAGCCAATATAATAGGTGTACTCAATCAGTTTCCATAGTGCCCCTGCTTATTACGCTCATTTAGTAGCTTTTCAGGCTCGTTATTATATAAAGGGTGAATCACTTGAGATTGAGTTGTTGAATGAAATGCAATGTCATAAGTTGGAGATTGATGGGTTTCTCTCAACCTTTGGTGCTAATGCTGAACTAGTTCTTCCTAGTGAGATTATGGATGTTGTTCGACCTGCCAACCATTTCTCCGAAATGCTCGGCTTAAAAGGACATTATTAAGAATTATTCAGAGACGCAGAGGTAGAGCTTGGTTCAGAAGAACATTGTCAATAATTGTTTGGAAATACGAATGAGTTATTTTCAATAGAGCCTCTTTTAGAATGACTCTCAAAGAGTTGTAAGTTGAGCAGTAGATCCATTGAATATGAATAAGACTTTCCCTTTCTTAAATAAAAACTTGTTCATCTATGCTTGTTTATTATTTGAGTGGGAAATGCATGTTTAATATTCTTGTGAGATACTCGTAATTGGAGTACATGAAGGGATGCAAGGCATGCGGGAAAAGTGTGCACCTGATAAGTGTGGTTTATACCCACTTATTACGGTATTTTTAGCTTATTGTTTTGTTATAATTCGAGATATTTAAATGTCTTTTATAATTTATTTCATGTCTTATTTGTAGGAGCATTAATACATGGATCCGAGAATAGTTACAAGTATTTTGGGAACTTTTGGGAAGACAGGACAAGCACGGGAGCATGGAACAAGTTGCACAGTACCAGGAAATCACTAGGGCGCCATGGCGCTAAAGTCACAGCCAAAATCCCGAGAGAAATGCGTCATGGCGCCATTGAGAAAAACAAAATGGGCGCCATGGCGCCCCATTAAAGTCTCACAACAAGGCGCCAAAGCGCCAATGAAGACCACACATACGCGCGCCAAGGTGCCCATTTTCTATATATTCTCCAGATAGTGTGGCGCCTTGGCGCCATTGAAGTTGTTACAACAATGCGCCAAGGCGCTGCGTCAGAGGGGATCGTACACGCGCGTTTCAGGATTTATTTTTAAGGTTTTTTTTAAGAATCCTAATGATACCCAATGACTCTCATAGCCTCTATTATAAATAGAACAGTTCGTCCAATACTCAAAGGGAGGCTAATACACTGCACAAAACACGAAAATACATATTTTTAGAGATCCAATGAGATGATTGAAGAGCAACGAGAGGATATTAAGGCGATGACATCCGGAGAGGAAGAGATTCAATTCGGGTTTTATCTTCTTATTTCTTTCTTAAAACTCTAATGATTTCCATTAGATTCGTGGCTTGATTATTTATTGTTTTATCTTTTGTCATGAATTAACTCCTTAATTCTGGAGAATGATGTAATCTATGCTTGAACCTTGTATTGTGTTTATCAATTTTGTTATGAAGTTTTATTGATTTATTTATATTCTTTTAAGTTTAATGCTTCTTGATTGTTGGCCACAATTTATGATGATGAATGTTTAGAATCTATCACTCGAGAGATGGGATTTTGAATAGATCTAGAGAATATAGCCTAGGATTTTATAGAGTTCGAGAGAATCTGTAATCCTTTGAAGTCGTTAATATAGAATCACAAATCGTAATGAGTTGTTGACTATTGGATTTTTATAGAGATATCGAAGTCTATAGTTAATGATATTTTCACTCGGCACTCGAGAGAGGGAGTTGATATTTTAGGAGTCTTGACTTATAAATAATATAACTGAACAAAGATTAATTGGCATAACAATTATATAGGCGACAGCTAGATAAAATCAGGATCCAGAATCTCTATAGTATTAGTTCCTCCTATTTTATTATTTTCATATTTATTTATTTATAAAAATCTTTATTATTTGTTTTCTAAATAAAGTTAGGATTATCAATTGTAGTACTTAATGCGAGTTAGCACAATCCCTGTGGGTTCGACACTCTTTCACTGATTTATACTAAAACTTGACACCGTACACTTGCGGTACGATATAAAAATATCACAACAGCACCCCCGTGGCATGTCCATCCCTGGTGTCATTATCAAACCCCCGGGCTGGAACGTTAATACCTAATGACTTGCTCAGGTATCCATAGCACGTTCGGCGAATGAGTCGGCGTGGCATTTTGATCGGTGAAATCACACATGTAATGCAAGCGCACGTATTGCTCATGTAGTATAAAATGTATCGATCACACGAGGACTTAATACATATGCTATTAATTTATTGAAGCTAAATGTCTACAAATATCTAATTGATTTGATTTTTGGTTGGATGTTGATTTTTATCTAAAACAAACAAGTAAATAAAATTAAGGTAGATTTCAATATTTAAACAATGATATGAAAATATCCAGGGTTGTGAATCCTACCAATATCTTTCTAAAGATGAGTTGATTATTTTATGCTTGTGTAATGTACTAGTTTATTAACCTAGGACACACAAATATGCAAAAGCCTCTTCCGATGGTCAGATGCAAACACCCAAAGTAACTCAATTAACTATATTCTTATGTTAATTAAGAAACTCTGAATTCATTAAGTTTAAGTTCCAATTTTGGCTACCCACGTCTGACAGGTATATTCATATCCTGGAAGGAAATCTCTAAGGTGAATGTGAGATCGTGAGCTATTGAGTCTACTGCTAAACCTAAAATCCATTTTACAAGTTCATTTTAAGTTTACCAACTCAATCTTATTAGTGGCCAGTTAATAAGAAACATTAAGATTAAGACTCAATAAATAAACATATATATCACTCAAGACATAAGAAAAGTCGACTTATTAAATCATTGATATTGGAATTCATCACAACCCTAGATAAGGTATTTAGTTACAACACATACCTATGATTATTAAAGACATAAATAAACAAATTTGAAATTTAAAAAGTTAAAACAATAAAATAAAATACTGGGGGTTAGAGGATCCACTTTGTTATTTCAAATATAGAAATCTCCCTTATTATAATATATAAGATTTAAGTCAAATTTAATTTAATCCAACTGACCATAAAGACGGTATCCAATTAAGATAAGATTAATTCAAATTTTAATTAAGTCCAACTGACCATAAATGTGGTATCCATTTAAGTCAGGTTTTAAGATAATTTATATATTATAAAATAAGTGAGATTAATCTAAATTATAATAATAAGAGTTTCACATTTTCCCCCCACCAGAAAGAAATTACCTACTAATGTTTTAAGTAAAACAAACAAAGTTTTATTACTGAAATAAAAATTAAATACAAGAAAACTGAAATTAAACAAATAAGATACCCTCTTCTTAGTATTCTAAGGAAATTCCCCAAAAGAAAGTATGAAGAAAATCCACTGATTTCAACTTCAATTTATAGGCTTCAAAATCGGCTCGCGTTGCGACGCGCCAAGTCTTTTGTGTCGCGCCGCGTGAAGGGTTGGGCATCGCGACGCGTGCTACAGTGCTGACATCATGATGACGCAAGTGATGACGCATGTTGGCGACTGATTTTGGTCTCAGGGGCAATAAGGGTTTTTTACCCGAGACAATCCTCCCCCAACTGTGAATTTGTTTTGTTTATGGGAAATTAAAAGCAAATTTGGAAAAAGACAGATAAATGCATCAATCAATAAAGAGATTTAACGTGGTTCGGCGGATTGGATCCAACCTACATCCACGGGCGCAGAACAGACGATGTTTTATTACTGAAATATGCTTCTCTGCTCTGTTTTTTGTTTACAAGTCTGATGGTAATGATATTGATCTCTCTTACTTACACTTTTCCCTTCTATTTATAATAGTCAAGAAATCAGATTCATTTTCCCACAAGAATTCCTAGTCGAAACTACATTCACTTCCCATATCCTATTAGGACACTGACTCATTCACCTTTCATATCTTATTAGGACACTGACTCATTCACCTTTCATATCTTATTAGGACACTGACTTATTCATCTTTCCCCATGAAAGTAGGATAACTTATCTTCTTATCCGTAAGAATATGATGTCTTATCTTCTGGAGCATATCCCGCCATATTCCCGATCTTCATGAGGTCAGTCATGATGGTCTTTTGAACTGAGAATGCTGCTATCGATCTGATAATGCCTGGTCATCCGATCTTAAGTGGTCGGTTTACCGATCGTAAAGTGTTCGGCCCCTCACTCATGTGGTCGGGTCGGTATTAATGATCCTGACCAAGAAGGGAGTTTCCCCTTTTTACCCATGCTGTATTGCTTAAATATCATAGGACCTGAAAACACCACCAACATATGTCCTCTAGTTCTCGGTTCCAACAAGTATACGAGTTGGTGCCGGGAACTATATAAAAGAGTGGTATGGCTGATGAACTGGTGGCCGATCTTCGAAGGAGAAAATTCGTCGGCCTACACTTATCTCATCCTCGGTCTGACTCAGGTGTTCGGCCTGTCTTTCTTTCTACCGATGCGAAATTACTTTATTGCCCTTCTGTAAACCATCCCTCGAGACGCGCAACCATCACATCCTCTTAAATGCCTATCGGATCACTTCTAGGGTTCAACTGGAGCCTGCCACTTGTCAACCATCCGTCGCTCTCCCGCCAAAAAGTAAAACAATCCGACAGCTATCGCCAATTTAAAAGACGCCTAATCTCAGCCGTTCATCCAATTCTGAAATATCATTTAAAAAAACGACACGTGGTGTATATCTGACGTTTTCGTTCAATCCAACGGCCACAAATGCATCGAACAGATTATAACAAAACGGAGTAAGCACTGTTGCCTTTTTTCACGAACTCTTCGATTTTCCCCAACCGCGAGAACTCTTCTCTTTCAGCTGTGACCAGTGAACTTAAAGAACAACTAAATCGTACCGAGCAATCTCCAATCCCTCCGAAAGAAACAAGTAAGTCTTCTGAACGACCTCCCTGCTTTGCTTTTTATGAGTTGCGAATCCTGCTCTTTTTTTTTGTGTTTTGGCTTTGTGTTTGCTAGGGAGAGATTTATGGCTTGATTGATTTCGTTTAGGGCATTTAGAACCCACAAGCTTAACTTCAGAAATTAGCTATAGACTGACCTCCCTCATTTTTCTTTTATTTCTCGGATGTCAAGGATGTCTGACACCAGGTCTTCCTCTGTAAACCCTTCTAAACCTCCGACCCCTCCTGTTGAAGCGCTCTCCTCGATCTCGGGGGCACCAAGCATAAAGGATCTCGACACTACCCCCACCCATTCCGAGGCTGAACAAGATACTTACCATCAGAGAATTCCTCGGAATGATCCAGAGCCCGGTGATTTTGACTGCTCGGCTTTGGATATGGACCGTCCTTCCAAGATAACTGAAGACGACCTAGTACTGCTCTAGCAGCGATATGACATTCCGATAGATATCACTCTTGAAGTCCCCGGGTCAATGGATCGTGTTAGTTGACCCGACGAGGGTTCAGTGGCTCTTCTCCCGGCTTTCTTTGAGTGTGGACTCCGGTTGCCAATTCAACGTTATTTTGCCTGGATGCTGGCCGAGATGGAGATCGCCCCTTGCCAATTAAGCCTGAATAGCTGGAGGATTTTGGCCGGGCTATATGTGATTTGGAGTCGAGCGGGGTTCGGCGAACCTTGCCTCGAATAAGTGAAGAGGTTGTATCGACTGAAAGCCAACCCAAGAACGCACCATGGTTGGTACTACCTTTCTGCCTATGCTGACTCGTCAAACATCGTCGGTAAACTCTCCGACTCCAATAAAAACTTCAAAGATTTATGGTTCTGGGCCACAGGAGATTGGGGACGGGTCCTGAGATCATACGAAGAGGAGGTTTCCGTCCCGTATATCTTTAGAGCGGGAGGTTAGGAATCTAACCCTTAGTATTCCTGCTCTTGACTTTACGATAGGTTTCTAAATTCTTTGACTCTTCCCAGCTTGTTGGAGGAATGCTCCCAATGTCTCCCACCAGGTCCGGGCGCGGGTGCGCTGGGCTCGGTGATATGCCGATCATTGGAAGCAATTAGTTAACGATGCGACCTTTGTCGAGTCGGGCCTCATTCGGACTGCTCATCCGAAGGTCCCGGGACGGATAGGTAGATTCTTACTAACCCTCTGGCCAATCCCTTTGTTCGCTTAGCATGATGATGATTTGAATTTACTCAGATTCTGGACTGACCACTCTTTTTACCTTTGTTTTTGCAGGAATGTCGAAGAGGCCAAAATTTCTTGATCAATTGGCTAGTGTGACAAAGAAAACCGGCCATACTGGGGCCGGATCCTCCCGGAAGAGGTCAGCAACTGCCGAGGCCAAAAAGACGACTGAAGAGGCAGCCCCTTCAGCTACCCAAAGTTTGTCTCCCCAATCCAAGGCATCGCCAACAGTCTCCACCCGTCCTGCTAGCCCATCAAAACCTACCAGAAAAAGGAGGCGTCAGTTCGGGGCGGAGGAAGCCGAGCTGACTCGGGAGGTAGAGGAGGAACGGTTCCTGAGCAAGAGGCAGCCTGCTCGGAAGGAGAAGAAAGTGCCGGAGGGTTCCTCCAAAAAGGGGAAATGTGCCGTTATTCTCGGTTCAAAGGATATCGGTCGGGACATTAGGGAGGCCACTTCTCACCTGGTACTGGTATTCAATGAACTGGCCGAAGCGGTCCCTCCGGCGAAGATTCCAAGATACGAAGATCTTTCCCCCGAAGATTTGGTTACGGGGCTGTGCTCCCAGATGGCCAAAGTAGCCACATTTCCCTTATTCCCGATGTGAGTTCATAACTTAGTTTGATATCTGATTTTCTATTTCTTCTCGGCAGGCGACCTACCTAGCGGCCAAGAACAATGATCTCCTCCCGAGCCTTTTATCCGAGGGTGGCCAAGCCCAGAGGCTTCAGAACTGACTTACTGAAATGGAGGCGAGCTGGCCCGTAAAGAAGAAAACATAAAAAATCTGGAGCTGGCTGCCGTTGAGGCCCATACCACAAATAAAGCTCTCAGGGCCGCCGCCTCTCTAGAGAGGAAAAATTATGATGCTGCCAAGAAGGACTTGGAGGCTGCCCAGGCCGACAACAGGATCCTACAGGTGGAAGTGAGCAGCGTTGGGTCCAAGCTGAGGGCCAAAGATGAAGAGCTGGTACGGGCCCGAGACAAGCTTATGAGAAGGGAAGCTGAGCTGGAGGCCGAGAGAGACGCAATCCGTCTTGAGGGGGTCGGGGATGTTGGACAACTATGACCCATAGCGTCACTATTTGTATAGATCATGGTGTTGTTCTACAAATTAACTATGTGACAAAGGAGATTGCACTCTTATCATTTGTGATTAGATCACCCGAAACAGGGTAGATGTATTTGGTCTTAACCTGAGACTTGCACCGCTAATACTTGCGACAATCAATATACTTTGGTTTTGGTCGTCCAGGGCTTTAACAGGTTCTGCGTACGCCTCTGCTGGGTATATTGAGAATCGTAGTGTGTTGGGTGTGATGTCAAGACGGAAGTATCACTCCAGTCATAGTGGAGAAGATGTCACGTAGGATACGGTACTAGTACTCTTAAGTACTGCAGTCATCGGGATATTATGACTAGGTCATGTATATCTGATTATAGAGACTAGTTACCAGACATCCGACATGTGCTTCGTACGGGGCAGCCACAATTCCAGCCCCAGGCCTAACACGTGACATCCGATACTGGATCGACATACACAATACTACGTATATTACGCCTGATATAGATCCTATATTCCTGTAAGGATATTTCTGGAGAATTGGGTAGGCATGACGCTTTGCTAGAAGCCAACCTTGTCTTGTAAATCGGTACAAACGTAGTACTAGGTACTTACGTGTTCGGATAGTCTGACGACCGAATTTACTGCCAACATATCCGGAGATCTCATGGGTCGCTTCCCGAAGATTCACCGATGACATATGACTCGCACTTTAATTAATCTGGGATTAATTAGATAAGAGAGAGAAAATTAATCTGGGATTAATTACGGAGATATTTTATCTGGGATAAAATATCATTTAAGGAGAGATAACGATTAATTTGGAATTAATCGATAAATTAATATATTCGATATATTAATCGAAATTGGATTTCGACGCGGAATTGAAATTAGATTTTAATTCGGGCGAACGAATTAATTTAGAATTAATTCGTTAGCGACGTGAATAGTGATTTCGCTAGGCATAATCATTTAATTGTGTCGCAACAGAAAATTCGTTAATTTGGAATTAGCGAACCCGAGCCCGGGATTATTTGCGAGCGCATTCACATTTTGAATTCGAGTGCGACACGCAAGTCACATCAATCATCAAATCATTCGTCAATCGATTGATGTGATGTCTAGTCACTTTGAGTGATTTGACAACATGTCATTGTGATTGATGGAGGTAGTTGGCAAGCATTTAAGGCTTGACTTTTTGAAAATCAAAAAGTGGTATATGTTAATTGATTTTTGAAATCAATTTATCTAATACACATTTTATCTCTCTCTCTCTCCTAACTCATTCTTCTCTCTCGGCCTTGGAGGTTTTCTTTCTCCCTTCACTGGTTTGGTTAAAACCATGAGCTAGAAGGAAGAAATGAGTGATTTTGTTGCAAAATCAAGGTGCTAGCACACATCCGGAGTCGTCCATAGGTGATAGGGAAACCCACCCGCGAGCTAGGGATCATCAACACAAGCTTGGAGCTTGCTTGAAGGACCACACATGGCCGAAAATGGAGAAGGACAGCAGCTCACTGTCGTGACCATCTAGAAGGCAGAAATTGATTTTTTGTCTTCACTCGCGTCGCTCAACCGATCATTGTGAGTATTCTGCGACTTCCTTGAATGTATTCGCTTGGTATTTTCATTGCTTAAAATGATCTTGGGATGCTTAGAGAATTACAACAGGGGATTGCGCTGAGATTATTCCGATGGTGTTGCCCGACCTGGATATGGGGCCTATCCATGCGGCCATTCACTTTTACAGAGGGGACATCTCAGAATAGGAGTTTAAAAAATGGCTACACTCTTCTCCCGAAGAGGTGATGGATCCCGATCCCATTTCGATCGCCCCGGCTCCTGAAGAGGACCGACCTGAGGCTCCTGCCCTTGAAGAGAATCGCCTGAGGCTCCTGCTCCGGTCCCTGAAGCCATAATTGTTAGGACCTCTCAGGCCATCAATGTGCAAGCCACCGTCATTCCTCCCGAGGTAGAGCCAATCCATCTGCTACCCAAGCCTATCGAAGAAGAACCAACTGCCTTTGCGCGGGCTGATTTGTAAGGGGTAACCCGAACGGGGCGTCGTGTAATTCTGAACAAACTTTATTCCCCTTGTAATAACTCTTTTCACGATCATATTTAAGTGAATATTTTAATATATTTCTATTCCATTTTTATTTTTTGGTCCTTCATAACTTGCTCCGATTGCTCTCCCAAGAATGACCACTCGAGGCCCGACTCCGAGCTAGGAGAAACACTTGGTTTACTGGGGGGATGTTGCGTCCCCAGTCCGAAAAGACAGAATCGGTGGGACGTAACCCGACCTCGAGGTGAGAGAAATGTTTGGTACTTGGGGAATGTTACGTCCCCATTCCGAGAAGACAGACTTGGTGGGACGTAACCCGACCCGAGCTGAGAGAAACACTTGGTACTAGGGGAATGTTACATCCCCAGTTTGAGAAGATAGACTCGGTGGGAAATAACCCGACCCCGAGCTGAGAAAAACATTTGGTTCTGGGGGAATGTTACGTCCCCAGACCAAAAAGCTGACTTGGTGGGACATAACCCGACCTCGAGCTGAGAGAAACCATAATGGCATCGACGGAACGAATCCAGCCCCGAGCCGAAAAACCGAGTGGCCTCGGCGGAACGAATCTGGCCCTGAGCCGATTAACCAAGTGGCCTCGGCGGAACGAATCTGGCCCCGAGCCGATTAATCCTTGGGACTTATTCAGAAGAGAGGTGAATCAACCTTTGAAGCCCTGCCGAATCTGGCACGGGCGTCCCTTTGCCAGACCAGCGAAAAATAAAAACAAAACTTTGGACAATAAAATTTTAAAAAGCGGGGGTGACTCAATGCTTATCCCAAAGCAAAACATTAAAGTGTAAACAATACCACGTATTCCTTAAAACACAGCGTCCTGTCCGAGGTTTCCAAAACACAATCCTGAATCTTTCAATTCAGAGTCCCGGCGAACCAGGATTTGGATCAAAAAGCGTTTAGAATGGTAATGGCACATCTTATATACTTCAGGTCGCCATGGAGCCTGAGTATTGTTTGAGGGCTCCTCCTTACAACGTTTGAGCAATTATACGCTACGAGGGCACAATCCCTCCTCGTGCTATACTTCTCACGGATCCGAACGATCAAAATAGGGATCAAATAGTGTCCGAAACATTAAGGGCATGTTACTCCTTATGTTCGGTAACACTGGAGTAAGAAAACGCCACTGGGGTATCATCCCTCCTCGTGCTATGCATCTCACAGATCCAAATGAACAAATAAGGATCAAAGAGTTTCCGAAGCATTAAGGGAATGCTCCTCTTTATGCTCGGTAACACTGGAGCAAGCAAATGCCACGAGGGTATCATCCCTCCTCATGCTATGCATCTCACGGATCCAAATGACCAAATAGGGATCAAAGAGTGTCTGAAACATTAAGGGCATGCTCCTCCTTATGTTCGGTAACACTGGAGCAAACAAACTCCACGAGGGCATCATCCCTCATCGTGCTATGCATCTCACGGATCCAAATGACCAAATAGGGATCAAAGAGTGTCCGAAACATTAAGGGCATGTTCCTCCTTATGTTCGGTAACACTGGAGCAAACAAACGCCATGAGGGTATCATCCATCCTCGTGCTATGCTTCTCACGGATCCGAATGACCAAATAGGTAAGGATCAAAGAGTGTCCGAAGCATTAATGGAATGCTCCTCCTTATCCTCGGTAACACTGGAGCAAGCAAACACCACAAGGGTATCATCCCTCCTCGTGCTATGCTTCTCACGGATCCACTGGTCAGACAAAACGTGTGGGAACACACTCCCTGCCAGCGCATTTCCCCAGCTGGCCGACCGACCATCTTTCGGGGGCACTCCCTCCCCGTGATTACCATCTCGAAATATCCCTTATGAATGCAAGTCATAGGGTAGTTCCGCCCAGTTTCGGGGGTTTGGGGTTTACTTTACTACGAAAGGCTTTGCGTGATCCCTTCTGCGCTTCATCCCTTGATGTAGTCCTGATCCTCAAAGATGACATGAGTTAGGTCGGAGTACTTCTGCCCTCGTCGTCCTCTCCCTGATAGCTGTCCCCCTCCGGGTGATTCTCTCATCATCTTCCAACAAAACAAATTTTTGGGCTGTTTCCAGAGCGGTGGCATAATCCGGTGTACCCTGGATCCTCATGTGAGTCCACAGCTTTCCGATCTTTAAGGCTCCCTTCAAACTCTCCAAGGCCTCGAGCGACTCATATCCTCCGACCTCGAGCACCATGCTATGGTACCGCTTAATGAAAGCCTTCAGGGGTTCATCGTCCCCCTGTTTTATGAATCTCAATTCCCCAATGGTCTTCTTTGGGACGCAGGCCCCTTTGAAGTGCCGAACAAATGACTTCTTGAGTTGCGCAAGCTTCCGATGCTCCCTGGGGCTAGAATTTTGAACCATAGAATGGCAGACCCCCCAAGGTTATGGGGAATACTTTGCAAACGGCATCCCCTACTACTCATTGAACCTCCATCAACAGGACAAAACTCTCAATATGGGATTTTGGATCAGTGTGGCCTTTGTAGGGCGTCATGGACGACATGTTGAATCGGCTTGGGAATTTTTCCGACCTTATTTCTTCTGTGAGGGGAGATTCAACCTCGTCGTCCCGAGCATATCCCGTGACCGTTTTGAGGTTCGCTCCCCCACTTGGCTATTTCTTTTCTTAACCAAGATTTTATATTGTTATCTGTGTTACCGTGCCGCCTTTTGCGGCCTTCTTTGCGTCTGTCACCCCAGGTGCGGCGTTCCTCATGGCTTGAGATTTCCCGTTCAGTTTCACAATCCTTCATATCTCCCCTTCTGGTGTCGCGGGGGCCATCATAGGAAGAATCTGGCGACTGTCTCCCCTCTTCTTCTTCCCACGTATCCTCCGTTTGTAAATCTTTTTCTACCACTACGGACCTCATCCCGTAGGGACCCTTCCTCCTCGGTTCATCGTTATCACTCACATCTGCGACCTTTTTTTCCTTCCGCTATTTCGCCTCTCCTCCGACTCCTCGACTGGCTCTGGCTTCAAGTTTCTCATTATTCGTTTCTTCCATCCTCTCCAGTCTGTTCATCATGGACTTCAACATGTTTTGATTTTCCTCCCTATCTTTCCTCATATTTTCCTCTATTTGCTCCATCCATTCTGCTGTTGAACTCCCTGACGACCGGTGATTTCCACCTTCTGCCATCGTCTTACCACATGAGCTGCTTTTCGTTGAGCTCCCACAGACGGCGCCAACTGTTGACGGCTTGATTTTGGTCTCAGGGCAATATTGGGATTTACTCCCGAGACAATCCTCCCTCAATAGTGAATTTGTTCGGTTATGGGGAAACCAAAAGCAAACTTAGCAAAGACAGATAAGTACGCGCCAATCGACAAAGAGATTTAACGTGGTTCGGCGGATTAGATCCAACCTACGTCCACAGACACAAATCGAATGATACTTTTATTACTGAGATATGCTTCTCTGTTCTGTTTTTGTGTTTACAAGTCTGATGGTAATGATTTTTTTCCCTCCTTACTTACATTTTCCCATTCTATTTATAATAGTGAAGAAATCAGATTCCTTTTCCCATAAGAATTCCTAGTCGAAACTACATTCACTTCCTATATCCTATTAGGACATTGACTCATTCACCTTTCCCCATGAAAGTATGATAACTTATCTTCTTATCCGTAAGAATATGATGTCTTATCTTCTGGAGCATATCCCGCCATATTCCCGGTCTTCATGAGGTCGGTCATGATGGTCTTTTGAACTGAGAATGCTGCTATCGATCTGATAATGTCCGGTCATCCGATCTTAAGTGGTCGGTTTACCGATCATAAAGTGCTCGGCCCCTCACTCATGTGGTCGGGTCGGTAAATGATCCTGACTAAGAAGGGAGTTTCCTTTTTTTACCCCTGCCGTATTGCTTAAATATCATAGGACCTGAAAACACTACTAACAACGCATGTCGGTAGATGAATTATTGGCCCGGCGTCGTGATGCGTTGAAGCATGCACGTCGCGATGCGTGAACAGTAAATTTTCCATTTTGCTATTTTCATCTGTTTTTCACCGTTTTGGCCCCGATTTGATTCCATTGAGTCCCGAAATCTTATTTATCTACAAATAACACAAAACACATCAAAATATTCACAAATCTCGGGAAACTATACAAAATATTAAGTAAAATGGGTGGTAAATATTGATATATTTTCCGTTCATCACGTTTGGTGTCTCAAGGTAATTATAACACGTATGGGTAGAGAATAGTTGCGGTACTGCGGTACCCATGAGTTTACATAGCGTGGGGAGGGACAATTCCCCCATGGTATTTTCCGCCCAATCTTCGAGGTGTATAACATGGGGAGGGCTTAGGGGTGGCAAAACGAATAAACGAATAAACGAATCGAATTCGTGACGAATACCAAACGAATCGAATCATAATGTACTAAATTCAAATTCGATTTGTTTATTAAACGAATCCTTATATTAGAATTCAAATTTGATTCGTTTAATAAACGAATATTCGTATTCGATTCGTTTATTCGTTTAAATAAAGTTAAACTAATCGAATTCAATATTCGTTTATTTGTATTCGTATTCGATTCGTTTATTCGTTTAAATAAAGTTAAACTAATCAAATTCAATATTCGTTTATTGGTATTCGCATTCGATTCGTTTAATCAAAATTAAATACAAAATCAATAACACTAAAAATCTTTACAACAAGAATTGATACAAAATCAATAACATAATTAAATCCATTGCAATATTCAATTGGCATCTTTATGATCCTTCCACTGCATATAATGGTACGGTGATTTTGGAGATCTGCTTGGAGGTGGGGAGTCGAGATCACTAAACTGATCATATTTCCAAGGAGACAGATCTTCAATCTTGGAGGACTTGCAGGCTAAAACAGAAGGAAACAAAGCATTTATTTGGACAATCTCATAGCTACTGAAAACTAAAGCAACAAAGAGAGGAAAAGGAGAAAATTGACCATCAGTTTACTCAACTGTGGAAGAGACGCTGACTACTTCAGAAAAACCTAAAAGAAAGAACAAAAATTGCAAAAAATAAGAATCAAAATTCACCAAACAACAAAATTCAATCAAACCCCACAACGGATCAGACAAAATCCAGATGAATATAATTCCAATTACAACAAGAAAAATGAAATATTCACAAAATTAACCACAGAAACAGTCACCAGTGAGACCCAGATAAAACTGTATCGTGTGTAAAACAAATGTAAACAAAAGTCAAATATATTTTAAAAAGCAGCCGTTGACATAACAAAAAAGCGAAAATTAACCCAGAAACGACATCGAATTGTAGCAGAAAAAAGAAGATTATTAACCAGCAAACGAGATCTCACCAGAAGAATTTTGAAATACTAATCAAGTTTGTGTACCTTATTGGAGTTACAAGACACGGCGAGGCTAAGAGATCGAAAGAAAGACCGAGATCGTGATCGTGACGGGGAACAGTAACGGGAACGGGAACAGGAACAACGCCGGCAAGTACCCATCAAACACAGAAGTGGACGACCACCCATCAGCAACGGCAGCGGCGACAACCTCTTAAGTGAGGAGAAGAGAGTGGGGAGAAGAAAATAGGCAATTGAGTGAGTGAGAGATAATTTTAGGTTTAGGTTAGAATTTTTCTTTATATAGTTATTTTTTTAAGGTACAAATATATAATTACTAAGTATCCTTCTTCATAAACACTTTAGTTCAAAATTATAATGGTTGTTTTGTAATTTAAATAAATGAATATTACACGAATTCAATTCGAATTCGATTCGTTAGAATTCGTTTAATAAACGAATTCTAAACGAATAAACGAATTGACAAGCTCAAATTCGGATTCGATTCGTTTAATAAACGAATCGAATCAAATTGACCCATTTATTAAACGAATCCATTTTTCCAAACCCATATTCGCTTTAAAGCGAATCGAATCGAACGAATAAATGAATTCTGACCCAGATTGCCACCCCTAGGAGGGCCCACGGGCCTCCGTGGAGTTTGTAGTCTCTCGAGGTGCATAGTACGGGGAGGGCTGGAGAGCCTCCGTGGAGTTTGTAGACTCGGGGTATGCTACCTAGTATTTGAGGTTCATAAATGAACTTATCGCTACTTACTATTTGAAAGTGATAAAAATGACAAAGTCCTTCATCTGATACACTCCAGGGGACTACAATAATATAACAATTTTTTTATTTTGGACCTAATCCACACATTACTAAATCAACAAATTTTTATTTTAACATAATAAAAATCTGAAAACGACTGAACATCTCTCCAAGAGTTGCAACAACTAAAATATTTTTCATTATGTAATTGAAGAGTTCATTTTCATTATTATTCTTAATTAAACACCCTAACTCAACTCCCAAAGAGTTGCAACAATTAAAACTTTTTATGTTATGTAATCGAAGAGCCCATTGCCATTATTTTCAATTAAACACCTAAACTTAATAGTCATAATAGTAACACTTAACATAAAGGAGAGCTTGATTTTTGTGAGGATAAATGAAAAAAAAAATATTTATCGACTTTTATATATATAATAAATATATTTTTTAAATTATTTAATAATTAAAAATTAAAGAATATAAATATTTTAATAATATTTAAATTGAGTCTTAAAAAGATTGAGCTTGTGCTTTTTTACTTTCATCGGGCCGGAATTTGCAATTCCAACAAAAACACTAAAAAACAAATTATTTCATCTTCGCCATTCTCATTCTTCTCTCCTCACAAATTTATCTGTACACATTAGACAAACGAAAATCAAATTCAAATCATGCAACTCATAATTAAAAAAGTCATATTACATATTGATGCAACTCATATTTTTGCCTCTAAACAACATTAGATGAAAACTTTAAAAAATAAAATAATATAGAATATAGACAACAATAGATCTAAGAACACGACCTCTTAAGATCATAGTTTTGTAGGAAATTCTCTAAACATTGTATGTATTTATCTAAACATTGCATGTATTTATAGGGAATGAAATGATATGATCTTTAATGAGTAATGACACAATCCTTTGGATTGAAAGAGTTCATTGGAGGATTATAACCCTTCAAGGATTGTATACTTTAATATAGATGTATATTTACAAAGGCAACCATCTATGTATATAAAAATGGGTCATTGAGTTCTCACTTCATTAATTATAAATCCAATTAAAATTTCCATTCAATCAATATAGATAGTCAAGAAGTAAGAGAGTTTCAAGCAAGAGAGTTTTCATTATTTCCTTAGTTCGTGTTCTTATCCAAAGGAGTGCTCCTTAATCAAGAAGTAATCAATGATCATGAGAGGACGTTAGCCACAAGATCCATAGTACACCGAGGTGGAGCTAATAAGTTCTTAAGGAAAAAGTGAACACTCGACTTGATTTTATTCTTCATTCATCTACAGATTTTCAGATTTTTCTAACTCATAGTTTTGTTGATTTAGTGCATGATTATTGTCCCTACATATTGTTTATGAATTATGCATGAATGTTGTTTAGTTTAGTATGCATGTTTAATTGAATTACAACATATACTGCCAACAATCTTGATAACTTATTAACATATATGTTTTGTTTATTTTGTTTCATCCATGTTTCATGCATTTTTTTGCATTAAAAAACCTCTAAAATCATGTTTTGCGTAAGCAATTTACGTAAGGGCATTCGAAAACCTATTGAACGCGTGTAGAACATGCATTGTTCTACATTTTCATTTGAACGAGGTGACGAACGTCACTCGAACGCGAGCTCTTTGGAAGGGTTTGTTCGAACGCGTTAGAAATGATACACGGACATGAACTCTCTAGAAAGATTCATTCTAACGGTTGAACGAACGTGACACTAACGCAAGTCATACATGGAATATTTTCAGACTTGAATTAATTTTGGTAAAATAACATACATGATTTAGTTTGCATAAATTTACAAATTTATATCAATCAAGTATCTAGTTATTTGTCATATGATATACACATATTTTAAGTGTGAAAATGGTAATTTAGACCGAAGTTAAATATGATTATGTGAATTCATGCATTGTGTAATATCGACTTAGGAAAAATCATATACTGAAAATTTGTAAACTTGGTAGCATAAATTTGTGTTAATAGTAGGGTGTTCAATTATCACATGCATGCGCCTAG
Source organism: Zanthoxylum bungeanum (assembly GCA_019454045.1). Classification (NCBI taxonomy): domain Eukaryota; kingdom Viridiplantae; phylum Streptophyta; class Magnoliopsida; order Sapindales; family Rutaceae; genus Zanthoxylum; species Zanthoxylum bungeanum. The sequence continues at coordinate 48,237 of SKCR01052677.1, forward strand.
TTTACTATGTGATAAAGTTGGAAATTTTAATATTTCTAATTGTTTAATGCATAATTGGTTGAGAATTAAAAGTGTATCACGAAGAATTGGTTCGAGTTATACACAAGTAATTTCTTCCGAGATTGACTGTTTAAATTTATATTTAATCGACTATTATACTTGTGATTGAGAACTAAGGTGTAACACTAAGAATGTATGCTTAAGATTTTCTATTTAGAAAGCGACTAAGGAAATTCTGACACCAAGACTATAAAAAGCCTAAGTGGTTAAGCCGGACCCCCATTGTCCTCTGGGAATTTTCATTTTTTCCACTTATCATAAGAGATTTTAGTAACAAATTCGAGAACTTGTATTATTTGGTATAATCTCATTACTATCTAAAATAATAACAAGTGGATTTTTGATGTAATACACAAACCATATCATAAAATTGATCATTGAGTAATTTGTCTTGTATAGAATTATTGATAACTGAAAATATTTTTCAATTATACATGGCTATCGGAAATATTACAGTACGATTTACTCATGGAGAGAAGCCGAATAAGTTTAAATAATGACATAGAAAAATATTATTCTACCTAACTGCACTACAGTTGGCCAAATATCTCAAGGAAACTCCTATGGGTCATATGGAGGGAGAAACTGAAGTGGCATGGCAATTGCGAGTTGAGGCATGGTCGCAAGGTGACTTTTTATACAATAGCTACCTCTTGGGTGGTCTTGATAATACTTTGTACAATTGTCATAAGGCATGACTCTTTATACAATAGCTACCTGTAGAGTTTATTACTCTTTCTCATTCCTATAATGATGCATAGTATTGTATGTCAATGTTTGGATAAGCTAAGACTTTTAATGATCACTATATTAGGAGAAAAGTCATAATAGAGGTAAAGACAAAATACCTTATACAATAGATTACTTATTTCTATTAAGAAATGAGGCCGCTTCCATGAGAATTTTAAAGGCCTGATTCCCTAAAGTACTTGATGAAGTCATAACTGATGTTCATGACCAAATTGAACACAACCGTATAATGGGAAATGGTCGAAGTGAAATTGTGTAATGGCTATTGTCTCGGTTTATACCAACAAAGGAACAATTCAAGATTATGGTCACTAGTTTGCCAAGTAAATCCAATAGTCAATTATTAGGAAAGGTTCAAGACGAAAACTATCTACTTCGATGTAGTTTCATTTCAAGGAAACTCTCTTAAATGTCTACATTCATATTTAGAGAATTGTGGGGGATTGTAGGAATTCTCTAAACATTGCATGTATTTCTCTGAACATTAAATATATTTATAAGGAATGAAATGATATAATTTTTAATGAGTAAGGACACAACCTTTTGGATTGAAATAGTTCATTGGAGGTTTATAAACATATAAGTGTTTTACAAAGACAACGATCCATGCCTATAAAATGGATCCTTGGGTTCTCACTTCATTAATTTTAAATCCAATTAAAATTTCCATTCATTCATTATAGAGAGTCTAAGGCTTCAATCAAGAGAGTTTCCATAATTTTCTTAATTCGTGTTTTTGATTCAAATGAGTGACCCTTAATCAAAAAGTAATCAAGGATCCTGGGAGGACGTTAGCCACGATATTCGTAGTGTACCGAGATGAAGCTATTAAGTTATTGAGGAAAGAGTGAACACTCGATCAGGTTTTGTTATTCATTCATCTACAGATTTTCGAAATTTTCTAACTCTTAGTTTTGTTCGTTTAGTGCATGATTATTGTCTCCACACATTGTTTATGAATTATGCATGAATGTTGTGTTAATATACATGTTTAATTGAATTACAACACATACTGCCAACAAGTTCAAGTCCAAAATGATTCATCAAATGCTCTATTAAGTTACTCAAATGTTGAGTTAAATAAGTTTTAATGGTTTCAAAAGATTCTAATTGAGATTTCATTTATCACTCTTTAATATTGAAGTGTAATTTATCTCTCTTCTATTAATATTATATAATTTTTTAATCACATTATATAACCTAAAAAAATTGATTAAAATAATATAAATCTATTTTCATTTGACGAGTCTTTGTTGATTTATCTCGTGGTAAAAAAAGAAGAAAATATGAAAGAATAATGAACAAAACACACAACAGAAAGAAAATTCTAAATATGAGAAATCCCCTTTGGATTCGAGAAAAGGAATAAAGAACGAGAATGAAAAGAAATCTGCTCTTTTTCCGCCAGCAACCAAGAAATTGGCTTTGCCAATACAATAATAGGGCTGTCCCCTCCTTTCTAAGCTGACTCCCGCTCCAGGTCGATTTTTGGAAAGCCCGTTCCCACACCGCTCAAGCCCCGCTGGCCTGCCAGCGGTAGTGGGAATTCTCCCGAAATTTGCCACATAGATAAAACCATTTGAAGTGTAAATTTAGTTGATTAATATAGGAGAAACTATCGCAAGTCTTTTTAAATTATGGGGTTTTAATTTAGGGAGAGATGCGATCATAGTTATATTATTTGATCTAAGATATATTGTTTAGCTTGGGCCCTTGGGCTTACGGGCCCATATGGTGGTTTGTTGTCAGGCCGCGACCCAAAATTTAAAGCTCAGATTTCTGAAATGTGGTGCTCGTGTTATTTTTTCGACACACAAAATTAGCGCCTTAACAAAATCTTCTCATTGGCCAATTAGCGTTTCACGCGGATTCAAATCCACATCACTTCCTTACAAACACTCTCCACCGTCCGATTCCCGCCCATAATTTAAGCCCCCCAAAATTTCAATCTTTCGGAAATTTTCAAAAACCCACCAAAATGTTAAAACCTTGCCGCCTCTCCTCTTTGCTCCTTTATATACACCCCAAATATCCCTCAACTCTCATCACCCATCTCTCAATTTTCGATTCGATTCTTAAATTTTCCCGAGAAACAAACACCCATCAGTAATTTCCCAGTCGAAATGGCCCGCACCAAGCAAACAGCTCGCAAGTCCACTGGAGGAAAGGGCCCCGAGAAAGCAACTGGCGACCAAGGCTGCAAGGAAATCCGCACCGGCGACAGGCGGAGTGAAGAAGCCGCACAGGTTCCGTCCCGGAACAGTCGCCCTTCGTGAAATAAGGAAGTACCAGAAGAGCACTGAGCTTCTCATCAGGAAGCTGCCGTTTCAGAGGCTGGTGAGGGAAATCGCTCAGGATTTCAAGACGGATCTGAGGTCCAGAGCAGCGCTGTCGCCGCTCTTCAGGAGGCTGCTGAGGCTTACCTTGTTGGGCTTTTTGAGGACACCAATCTCTTGCGCCATACATGCTAAGAGGGTCACTATCATGCCCAAAGATATTCAAACTTGCAAGGAGGATAAGGGGGTGAAAGGGCTTAGAACTTTATGATTTCATGTGTTTGTGTTAGTATTTTGGTTTAATGTTACTATTTAGTTGAAAATTGGTTGTCTAATCGATGGATTCGAGTTGGTTAAGTTTGTATCTAACGTGTTTGTTAAAATTGTCTTTGGTGTTTTAAAACTACTAATAGATAAATTTCCTTTTAACATTTAGTGTTCACAATGTGGATGGAATTTGTATGCTATGTGTTTGCTGAAATTATTATTTTGCTGGCATTGTGGCAATTGAAAATTTTCTTCACTTTATGGTTTGTGTTTATTTCCCATTTGATCAAATATTTCAAGCTCTGCTTTCGGGCATCTGAGAATCAACTTTGTTCGGATTCTTCATGTAAAAAAATTTATTAGAAATGTGTTATTAATTAGTCAATTTTGATTTATTAATATGACTATGAAGTAGGGGCTGCGTCATTGCTATGTTGTTCATACTTCATAAGTTTTTTTTTTAAAAACCACCAAAGACATACTTCATAAGTTAAATATTTAACCCCAATATAAAAAGGGACCAATTCAATATTCATAAGTTTTTTCATTTAAGAACATGTTTAGTTATAAAAATAAACAATCATCTTTATAAAAAAATAATTTTTATATTCCAATAGATTAATAAGTTCATCCTTTGCCAATATATAGTATAAAACTAGGAAGTGAGATGGCGCACACGTTTTGTCTCAAGTCAACATTTCCCCCACTTATTTTAAAAAAATATTTATAGGGAAAGATGTAGAATCCAGCTGCATGCATAGTGCATGTATGTCTAATCATTTTTAAGTTTCCAAATCATATTTAGGTAGAGTTTGAAAATTTAGTGTAAAACAACAAATGCACTTTCAGTGAAGTGTTGAATTTGTGTGCCAAAATTTGGTTATAAATAGAGAGCTCAATTGAGAGCTCAAGTTATCTCAATAAGAGTGTAAGCTCTAAGTAAGAATTTAGAGAGTGTAAAAAGTGAGTTTTTTTTTTGTAGAGTTTTAAATACTTGTAAATTCTATTTTTGTAGTAATAAAATTCGATTTTTTCTCATAAACAGTATTTAGTGAATAAGAGAATCACAAGTGGTATTAATATCTTTGATTATACGTTGGGGTCATCAAATCGAAGAACGAAATTTGGTTCGGAAAATTAAGTTTCGGGAAAGTTGTCAAAAATCAGTTTTGACTATACCATTAGTTCGTCGTTGAGTTGAGCACGGTGATAGTTTCCGACAATCAAATGGATATCGGAGGACGTTGCACGCGCTAAGCAGAGAGTTGTCAAGTGCCGTCAGTCGCGCCACAAGCGCATCTAGAGGTTGAAGACGTTGATGTGTCCGCACTCCAATGCATAGTCAGCGACACGTCAGTGCACATCAAACACCACTCAGCTATATAGTCAGTGCCACGTCAGCAAGGAGATCGACACGTCAATAGGTCACGTCATCGACACGTGTCTACCACTTCATTGCCACGTCAATAAGTCGGTCCCAATTTACCATGTCACCAGTCACGTGTCTGTCATGTCATTAGCCACGTGTCTGCCATGTTGTAACCACTCCCGGTAATCTTGATGAATATTACGTTATGGGACACATGATACATGATATAAATCATGTACGAACACGTATACATTCATGAAATGACTTTATAGACATTCGGAAAATTTCTCGCAGTTCCATTACGGAATTCATTCCAATGTCTGATGCCCTTAGATCCCAAATTTTCAATCAGGAGGGTAGTAAAAGATCGCACCCTCGACTTCAGATTTGTGGCTTGGGGGATAGTGATAGTAACACCCCAAGACCACCAGCTATTTGCGTACGGAGGGAGGCCCTCAAGCGCCAGATTTTACGTATGGGGGGACGACAATACATAACGCCCCCATGCATCAGATATTCAGATACAGATATTCAGATACAAATTTTCAGAAACGGATTTCCAGAATCAGATTTGTTTTTCAGAAAAGATAAGTTTTCTGAAAAGATCTACAGAAAAGTTTTTCAGAAATATTTGTGTTTTCAGATAAGAAAAAGATTTCAGAAAAGATTATTTTTCTGTGAGGATTTTTTTTGATTTTTAGAATCAAGAATCTTTAGAAAGAATCAATTTTCGTTTTAAGCTGTCCACTCACTAGATCGTTCAAACGATCTAACCCCCCCACTCCCAGTTTTTCTGTTTTGCAGGTTACTCGGAGGATGAGCTCGAGAGGATGGATACTGATGGCAGTCATTAGGGTGTTGAGTCCACCAAGTCAAATCCGATATAGAGTTCAGTCAAAGTCAGAGTGAAGCCATGTATCAGATGTATTATTACTTAAGTTTGTATGAGTAAGAGTTAGAAATGTCCATGTAAATAGTATAAGTGTAATGTTATTGAGTTATAAGCACTGTGATGCATTTTTATGTTACCGATTGGGGCGATGGTCCATATGCATGAGTTTATGTTTGAAATAAGAAAAATAATGTTATTTATAGTCAGAGGCTCAGATGGATACAGCCTATTCCCTGCCGGTAGCATCTCTTGGAGGGGGATGTTAAATAGATGTTATCAGAACATGGTCTAGGGAGTCTGATGAGCGGAAAATATATCAATATTTACCGCCACTTTGACTTAATATTTTGTATAGTTTCTCGAGTTTTATGAACGTTTTAATGTTTTTTCGTTTATTTTGTAGATAAAATAAAATCAGAATTTAATGGAATCAATCAGAAAGAAATGTGGAATAAATAAGAGTACAAACTAGACTTGACATTTTGATTTTGGAGATATGAAACTTGAAATGACAATCTAACGAAGTACAATTTCGGAAATTTCAACTTTGCGCAATATTCGTATTTTAGCCATAACGTTTTATTCCGATATTGGATTAGGTGATTCAAGTTTCAGATTAAAGAAGACTCAAATCTACAACTTTGAAGTTCATAAGATTTTTGAATTCTGAAGTTTTCTTACCGATATTGATGAATAATTCGAAAGTGTATTATGTGTAATTATTAAAATCATTTTCAAAAACAAAAAAATAAAAATAAATAAAAAAATGAAAATTTTCAAAATCCCACCAAACATGCTGCATGTTTGGTGGAGGATTTGGTGCCATGTTTGGTGGAGAAATTTGTAGAAGCCTTTATATTTGCTTATAAATACCAAGCTAAACTTTGTAAATTTTTCTCGCTTTCTTTGGGGGATTTCTCCATGAAAACCTAAAAGAAAGTGTCTCGCATGTTTATTTAAGTTTTCTTACATTTTCTCTTTATTTATTTAATAAATTTTATGTGTTCTTAATTACATCATGAGTAGGTAATCTCTTTTTGCTGGAGTATGATGGAAACTTTTATATAATAATAAGATTTACTCCCTTATTTAATAAGTAATTGAAAATCATTATTTACCGCCTATAATAGCCGGTTTTATATTTTTTGGACTTATTCTTCCCCTATATGGTCGATTTAGTGCTAACCTTGTTACCGCCTATCTTGTCGGTTTATATGATTTTGTTACTGTTGGAGTTCAATCAAGTCCCAAGATCAACAAATCATGCACAAAAAACCGCATATGAACACATCAAAGGAGGTGCGGAATATACTCACATTGAATTCGTTTTGATGAAATGAACACAAGTTGCTTTTTGCTTCCTCCAAGCTCACGGCAACAGCTCTCCAGGCAGTGGGCTGCTCGGTTTGGACTGGTTTGGTTCCTCCAAGAATCGGCCATGCATGGACTCTTGAAGCTCAAAGCTTCAAGCTTCAAAATAAAACCAAGCTCATGAAGACACTTCCCTATCACCTATGTATCACTCATGGTGTGCTAGCACTAAGCCTTCTTCAATTTGCTTCTCAAATTTCGGTGAAACCAGAAAAATCAGAAGAAAATCGGCAGTGAAGCCGTGAAGGAGAGAAGAAATGAGAGGGAAAAGAGAAACCGTATGCCCTGCATGTTGGAGAGAGAGAGGACCGAAAATGATGGTAAAAAGGGAAAAGAGAAGTAATATTATTATTCATTTATTTTCAAAAAATAAATAAAACATATATATATATTCCAAACCTTTTCATATTCCAACTCCTTTACTTTTTACTTTAAGTCACATCACATCACTTTAATAAAGTGACATGTTCAAGTCACATCACTCAAAGTGACAATTGATTTGACGCATGATGTGACAAACGATTTGACGCTTGATGTGACTCGCGTGCCGCGCTCGAATTCGAAATGCGAATGCGCTCGCAATCACTCTCGGGCTCGGGTTCGCTAATTCCAAATTAACGAATTTTCCGTCGCGTCGTAATTAAATGATTACGCCTAGCGAAATCACTATTCACGTCGCTAACGAATTAATTCTAAATTAATTCGTTCGCCCGAATTAAAATCTAATTTTAATTCCGCGTCAAAATCCAATTTCGATTAATATATCGAATATATTAATTTATCGATTAATTCCAAATTAATCGTTCTCTCTCTTTAATTAATATTTTATCTCAGATAAAATATCTCCGCAAATAATCCCAGATTAATTTTCTCTCTCATCGAATTAATCCCAGATTAATTCTATCTCTCTCTTCTAATTAATCCCAGATTAATCAAAGTGCGAGTCATACGTCATCGGTGAATCTTCAGGAAGCGACCCATGAGATCTCCGGATATGTTGGCAGTAAATACGGTATCGGACTATCCGAACACGTAAGTACCTCGTACTACGTTTGTACCGATTTACAAGACAAGGTTGGCTTCTAGCAAAGCGCCATGCCTACCCAATTCTCCAGAAATATTCTTACAGGAATATATAGATCTGTATCAAGCGTAGTATACCGTAGTATTGTGTATATCGGCCCAGTATCGGATAGTCACGTGCTAGGGCTGGGGCTGGATAAGTGTCTGCCCCGTCCGAAGCACATGTCGGATGTCTGGTAACATAGTCTCTATAATCGGATATACATGACCTGGTCACAATATCCCGATTGGTTGCGCAACACTCAAGAGCACTAGTACCGTATCCTGCGTGACATCAACTCCAATATGACTGAAGTGACACTTCCGTCTTGACATCACACCCAATACACTACGACTCTCTGATAAACCCAGAAGTGGTGTACACAGAACCCGTTTAAAGTCCCCTACCACCAAGACCAAAGTCTATCGATTATCGTAAGTATTAGCGATGTAAGTCTCAGGTTAAGACCATACACACCTACCTTGATTTCGGCCTCCCATAGACACATAGTCATAATACCAATGGGATTCCGAGGGGTCTATCCAGAGCGAAGCTGTTTCCCGTACCATCGGTGAAACACGACCTCCTATTGCACTTGCATAAGTATCCAATACTTATATATATGAGAACTATGTCGTTGTGCCCTCACAAAGCACACAAGTGCAATACTAGCCTATTCCGCATTATCGATGTCCAGTCTCGATAATACTACGGCTAGGGATATTTAATGATTAATCCTTTGGGACTGATACTGTCTCATATCATCTCAATCCAGGAACTAATCATAGGGACCTCTCTTCATTTATATATCTATGGTGATCTAATCACAAATGATGAGAGTGCAATTTCCTTATTACATAGTTAATTTGCTACAACAACACAATGATCTGTGCAAATAGTGACGCTATGGGTCATATTATCCAACAATCTCCCACTTGGCACATAGCCAGTCACTCGAGTGTCTAACACCCGAACTATGTACAATTCGCTCAAATTGCTGAGGAAAGGTTTTCGTCAGCGGATTTGCTTAATTATCGTCTGACGCGATTTACACGATCATCACATCGCCACGATGTATGATCCGAACGAATCAGATGATATAGAAGTATATATCTGGATCGTCGATGAGACCTTTAATTCTTTAGCCTGTGCTGACGCCTAGCTCAGCTGCTAACAGAATTATATCTAATCTAATTAGATTTATTATCGATCCAAATGGCTTCTATTGCTGCCTCAGCTGCAGCAATAATCCGCATTTGTTGTTAATTCGGCAACAGTTATCTTGCTCGGAAGATTTCCAGCTCACTGTCCCAGTGTTCAAACTTTATAGTACCGCAGTATTTACCGGTTTGGAAACTTGCAACAGTGATCCCAGTCACTTCAAGTTCTCCATCTCCATAGTTTAAGACAACATCTTTAGTTCTCTCAGATACTAACAGATGTTCTTAATCTTCAATCCAGTGACTATCACTTGGATTGACCCGATAGTGACTCCATATGCTCAAAGCGTATGAGACACCAATATAAGTACATTTTAAATGTACAATTTCTCAGAGAGTGTTACCAACTCCAAATCTAGCCCAGTAGATCTTTATTCCTTGAATAAAGGTTGTTACTCCCCAGAATTCTACGGAGAATTTCTTATGAAAGCCAAGCTTTCACCGATTGTTTTATGGGAATTTCATTGTCAGTGCCCTCTCCCACTAACCTCCTTATATACACAAGAATTATTTCGTTTTGAGTCAAATCATAAACTATTATGATTATTTCAAAACGTCAGTTCCAAGAACCTCATGCTTGCTTCAATCCAAACATGGATCGAATAACCGGTAAACCTTGTTTGTCGGTTATACAAAATCGTCAGGATGTTGAAAGCATCCTCCAAAAGGTTTCCTTTTCAGGAAAGCGATTTTGATCTGCAACTGACATATTTCATAAATGAAATATACAGTTATCAACAAGCATCTTCAAAATGGATTTACCATGGCAACAGGTAAAAGGTTGAACCGTTATTAACATAATGTTGATAACGATACCTTTCCGTCAAAAGCCTAGCTTTGTACGTTGGTATGTTGCCATCCATGTATGTCTTCTTGAAGACGTTTAATGTACCATAGGCACAATGCCTTGTGGTACAACAACTAGTATCCAAAATAGTTGTTATACATGGAATCCATTTCGGATTCATGGCACTTTGCCATAACAGGAGTCGATACCTCGTATCACTTCCTCTAAACGTAGTCGGATGGTTACCTCCATAAGATTGACATCTTAATGAGGTTAGATCAGAAACCCATACCCTAGGTTGTTTTCTGACTCTATCCGATCTACGATTTTCTTGTGTATTTGAAGATTAATGGTATAGATTCATCATTGATGAACTGTTTGTGTTCCATTAAGGACTTCGTGCTTTGAATAGTATTACTCCGATTTTCATCGAGTATCACTATCCTCCCACTGACCACTGCATATCGGTATTCACTCAGGAAAAACCGCATGGTGAGCAACAATCACATTGTTCTCATGTGAGATTTATAAGTACTATACTTATGGTTTCCTTTAGGATAACCTATATTGGCACTTATCCAATTTGGGTTCTAGTTTGGTATCATCCAAACGTTATGCCTAGCATACCCAAATTATCAGGAATGAGAAACCTTGTTTCTCCCTGTTCATATCCTATATGATATCTGTCAAACAGATTTATATGGAACCTTATTCTAAATAAGTTTTGCACTGTTAATACATATCCTGTTGAAGGAAATGATAGCTCAGAGCGACTCGCGAAAAACCTAATCATGTCCAACAAAACTTGGTTTTTAGTTCTGACACACCGTCAATTGACGTGTCTCGGGAGGAGTCCTCATATGAAAGAATACCGTACTCTTTCATGTACGTATGAAACTTACTGCTTAAGTATTTACCAATACGGTCTTACCGTAGCGGCATAATACTACAGCCGATCTGTTTGTATACTTCGTGTCGAAACTCAAAGTTTCGTATTTGTGTTCTTCAAAAGAAACACATAACCATAACGTGATGCCACATCCGTTAAGGTCACGAAATATTCATGTACACATCTAGCCAAGCTAGATATGGGCCCACTTACTTCACCATGAATAGGGTTTACAGATCGGTGGCCTTTACACTATTACCTAGTAAATAGTATTTTAGGTACTTTACCTAGTAAACTAGATTCGTAGACCTTATTTGAATAGTCAAATCAGTCCTAGTACCCACTCTTCAAAAGTGTGGATATACGAGTCTCGTTATATTGTGTCCTAGACAACAATGACACAAATAAGTCTCTATTGATCAAATCAATTTGAGCTATTTATTTGTCATTTTATATGCTTGAGATTTTATTTATATTCAAAATATAAATTCTGTTATTTACATCTAATGTATTTATCTCAGTATCATCTTTATATAATAAAACACTTTAGTGTTTTAGAATATAAAGGTTCACCCGCAGTGGGTTTAACACTGATAAAGAGATAATGTTCTAGTCAAACTAGTTACATTATAACAGTTCCTAATTTAAGTACACACCCAAGGGTAGTTCCTAAACTTAGGTATCTACGGTCGAAACAGCGACTTTCGTCCCGTTTCCGATTCGCAGAGAATCTCAGCTTGAAGTCAGTATCCTGCTCAAAGCAGATTCTGAACATCAATACATATATATTATGTACCACACTAAGTATTTAAAATCTAATTTCAATACTAGCTGTGAACATAACTAAGACAAACATTTTTAAAGTTAGAGCCTCGCCCTTTCTTTAATTCCTTCGTGTCTTCCATATCCAAATGGCAGTCACTTTGGTATATGTCAATTATCCTTTTCAATATTTTAGGAACCTTAGGCCAAGCCTTGGGTTTTAGAATATCGAAACGATGTGCACCTCGTGCTACATCCCCAATTGCAAACTTTGACTTTATCTCTCTAGAATAGTCAATTAATTCTTCAAGAATTATAAATTGCAATTTTAATACTTCTTAAATCTAAAATTAGATTTATGACAAGTATATTAAATAAGCATTAAAGTCATCATCACATAAATCTTCCAAAGATTTTATGCTCTACTTATTTTGCTTAATTTTGGGCGTAAGGTATAATAAGTTATTTTATCAAATAAAGTAACCTATTATTATTCCCAATTTGAAAATTAAATCATTTAAAATATTTTAATCCCAGATTATATTTTAAATATCCTTCTTTTCAATTTTATCTTGATTACAATAGTCCAACTATTTAATCAACGATTAGTGGTACTATTTATTATAATGATTATAATAGTCCAACTATATAATCAAAATAATCCAAATTAATTAACCTCAATTACATTGATTACTATAATCCAATTATAAAATCAACTGTAAACTGAAATTAATTAATTCAAATATATTGATTAATATAATCCAATTATATATAATCAAGTATAATACAGTCCAACTGTTTATTAAAACAACATAAAATATTAGTCCAACTAATACTTTTGATTAATATGACGAATAAAATAAAATGAGCGTGTTTAGCGAGTATTCGAACGAATGTTGCAAATTCAATACTTGCCTCCCACTATTTTTCGTCGAGCCTCTAACCCTCTGTGGAGTACTCGGGAAACCGTGTTTCCTAGTGGGCTAGGATCCCGTTAAATAACACACAACCTTGACTTTGGCCAATAAAAGCTGTATGCTATTTAACTTAGGTAGATCTCTATGATCAATTGGATCTCATCCATTCCTAGATCCGTTAGGTGGACATCCAAGTCCGAAACATATGTCTAATATATGCTTATATATCGAATATATACCCTACCCTTTTTCTCTCTGATCAACTAGGCCTTGGCTTTGGCCAAAAACAAACCTAGTGATCCCAGTCAAGCGTGGACCCATTGACAGGAAGCTTCGTAATCAAATGTCTATGGACAAGAAGTGGTCTTGACTTTGGTCCAAAACAAACCACAACTTGGACACGACACCGATATATAACAAAGCCTCGTGATTAAAGCATTCTTTGATGACAAGGGCTTGACTTTGGTCAAAAACAACCCCTGACCATCTCGATCTTGAGCAAGAATCACTCAATGGAAGGAAATGACGCTTGATATTTAACGAGGGTTTTTCGCGTGCAAATTGGCTACCAATTTAATTATCTTTCTTAAGGTCTCATCATCATACACCCTTAAACATGCATTCTAAATACATAATAAAGCGTATATGAAAATAATAATAATGATATGCGGATGGATACTTTACACATTGATCCTAGATCAAATCTCTCCCTTTCTCTCTCAAGCTAGCACTTGTATTACTTCTACCCGTTACACTACACTTCTAAAGAAACCTCTTTTACATGGAGGGGAATAGGTGAGAAGAGAATACAAAGAATAGGAGATAAGGCTGGACACGCAGGTCCAATTTAATAAATCAAATTTATTACAATTTCCAAAATCGCCCCACCCGACTAATATCCATCCGATATACATTATTCAAACATCACAACCATGTATTCATACAAGCATGTTATCAATCAATCAATCAAATTAATTAATCTGATTATTAGTGATCATCCAATGTTCAAACAAAGATTTGATTTTTGTTCGAGTCAAACTCGTTATTGCGAACACGTACTCAAAGTACGATTTCTACGAATTAAATTAAATTACATAATTAAATCCAATTTAATACGTATTTAATTCTAATTCATTATTTAATTCTAATTAAATATTACACTTTTATTAACGAACCTTTACGACTTAAATTCCAAATTTAATCGCAACGGGTCTCAAAGCCCGATAAACATCTAATGTTTTATTAATTAAAGTCCAATGGGCTTTTAATTAATTTCTATAGGCGTGGACTTTTGGTCAACTCGGGTCAAACCGAACAACCAAAATCCAATCCGGGAGTTACCCCATAAGCCTTTAAATTAATTTTGGCCCATTAGGCCCAATTAAATAATTAAGGTCCATTAAGTCATAATTGGACCTTTTGGATTCGGTTTTGGGCCTAATTGGATCCAACCAATTTTGCCTAAACCCAACTTTGTTACAACAAAGCCCAAAAGCCCAATTACAACCTAACAAGCCCAATTTCCAAAATCAAGCCCAAATTAATTAACTTATAAAATTCCAAATTTCACATTAATTAACCTAAGTGTAATACACAATCAATTACCCAATTAACATTTCTAAAATATCAATTAGCCTAATTAATCATGCACTTTAACAACCAAATAGTGTCCAACACAATTCAATCAAAATCAAACCCAATTAACATGCTTTCAAGTCTCGGCAATTAGGGGTTTTTCAATTCGATTCGGTTTCAATCCAATTGAGTCCACAATCTTAATTTCCCAAATCATTCAATTCATCCAATGAATCAAACAACAAAATCACAATGAATTTCATGTCTATAAAGATTCGGCCAAGCCACTTTAAAAGGGAAAAATGTTCCAAATCAAAATTCAATCCAATTGAACTTCAAAACAACATTAACCAATTGTTTTAAGTCATCCAATGATCAAACAAAACAAATTACCAAGACATTAGGGTTATGCAATTTTCGGCCAAGCCTCCAATTGGGGAAAATTGAATCCAATCCAATTTCATGAAATTGATCACACACAATCTCAATTAAACATGTTCTAAGCATACTTAAACATCCAATTCAATTAAAACATGCTCAAACACATTTTACCCAATTTCAAGTTTCATGTTCAACCTAAAGAATTGGGGAAAATTGATCTAATCCAATTTTCTTGAAATTGATCATGCACAACTTCAATTCAACCTCATTCAAGCATACTTCATCAAACAATTCAACCAAATCATGCCTAAATCGAGTTTACCCAAATTAAAGTTTTGACCAAAATAAGCAAATTGGGGAAAATCAATCCAATCAATTTTTTTTATCAAATTGATTACATATAACTCAAATTAGATCATATAAAGCATTCTTAAACAATCAATTTGTCAGAATCAAGCTAAAATCAAAAAGCCCCAAATTTGCTCAAGAACCCTAATTCGGTTTTCATGCATCAAATCCTATACCATTGTTGGAGTTCAATCAAGTCCCAAGATCACAAATCATGCACAAAAAACCGCATATGAACACATCAAAGGAGGTGCGGAATATACTCACATTGAATTCGGTTTTGATGAAATGAAGAACAATTGCGTTTTTGCTTCCTCCAAGCTCACGGCAACAGCTCTCCAAGGCAGTGGCTGCTCGGTTTGGACTGGTTTGTTCCTCAAGAATCGGCCATGCATGGACTCCATTGAAGCTCAAAGCTTCAAGCTTCAAAATAAAACCAAGCTCATGAAGACACTTCCCTATCACCTATGTATCACTCATGGTGTGCTAGCACTAAGCTTCTTCAATTTGCTTCTCAAAATTTCGGTGAAACCAGAAAAATCAAGAAGAAAATCGGCAGTGAAGCCGTGAAGAAGTGAGAAGAAAGAGAGGGAAAAGAGAAACCGTATGCCCTGCATGTTGGAGAGAGAGAGAGAGGAAATGAATAAATAGATGGTAAAAAGGGAAAAGAAAAGTATTATATTTATCATTTATTTTCAAAAAATAAATAAAACATATATATATATATTCCAACATTTTCATATTCCAACTCCTTTACTTTTTACTTTAAGTCACATCACATCACTTTAATAAAGTGACATGTTGTCAAGTCACATCACTCAAAGTGACAATTGATTTGACGCATGATGTGACAAACGATTTGACGCTTGATGTGACTCGCGTGCCGCGCTCGAATTCGAAATGCGAATGCGCTCGCAATCACTCTCGGGCTCGGGTTCGCTAATTCCAAATTAACGAATTTTCCGTCGCGTCGTAATTAAATGATTACGCCTAGCGAAATCACTATTCACGTCGCTAACGAATTAATTCTAAATTAATTCGTTCGCCCGAATTAAAATCTAATTTTAATTCGCGTCAAAATCCAATTTCGATTAATATATCGAATATATTAATTTATCGATTAATTCCAAATTAATCGTTCTCTCTCTTAATTAATATTTTATCCCAGATAAAATATCTCCGCAATAATCCCAGATTAATTTTCTCTCTCATCGAATTAATCCCAGATTAATTCTATCTCTCTCTTCTAATTAATCCCAGATTAATCAAAGTGCGAGTCATACGTCATCGGTGAATCTTCAGGAAGCGACCCATGAGATCTCCGGATATGTTGGCAGTAAATACGGTTATCGGACTCCGAACACGTAAGTACCTCGTACTACGTTTATACCGATTTACAAGACAAGGTTGGCTTCTAGCAAAGCGCCATGCCTACCCAATTCTCCAGAAATATTCTTACAGGAATATATAGATCTGTATCAAGCGTAGTATACCGTAGTATTGTGTATATCGGCCCAGTATCGGATAGTCACGTGCTAGGGCTGGGGCTGGATAAGTGTCTGCCCCGTCCGAAGCACATGTCGGATGTCTGGTAACATAGTCTCTATAATCGGATATACATGACCTGGTCACAATATCCCGATTGGTTGCGCAACACTCAAGAGCACTAGTACCGTATCCTGCGTGACATCAACTCCAATATGACTGAAGTGACACTTCCGTCTTGACATCACACCCAATACACTACGACTCTCTGATAAACCCAGAAGTGGTGTACACAGAACCCGTTTAAAGTCCCCTACCACCAAGACCAAAGTCTATCGATTATCGTAAGTATTAGCGATGTAAGTCTCAGGTTAAGACCATACACACCTACCTTGATTTCGGCCTCCCATAGACACATAGTCATAATACCAATGGGATTCCGAGGGGTCTATCCAGAGCGAAGCTGTTTCCCGTACCATCGGTGAAACACGACCTCCTATCGCACTTGCATAAGTATCCAATACTTATATATGAGAACTATGTCGTTGTGCCCTCACAACGCACACAAGTGCAATACTAGCCTATTCCGCATTATCGATGTCCAGTCTCGATAATACTACGGCTAGGGATATTTAATGATTAATCCTTTGGACTGATACTGTCTCATATCATCTCAATCCAGGAACTAATCATAGGGACCTCTCTTCATTTATATATCTATGGTGATCTAATCACAAATGATGAGAGTGCAATTTCCTTATTACATAGTTAATTTGCTACAACAACACAATGATCTGTGCAAATAGTGACGCTATGGGTCATATTATCCAACAGTTACCGCCTATATGTCGGTTGGACATTGGACAAATGACATTCACCGCATATATGTCGGTTTTAATATAATTAATTCAAGAAATGATTATGATAAGGGAGTAAATCTATATTTGAAGTATTAAAAGTGAACCCCTAACTCCAACATTTTCTTTTATTGTTGTAATTTTCTTATTTTTTAATTTTCTGTTTTTTTGTTATTTTATTTAACTATGCATTTTGTAATTTTAGGTATTTTTTGTAACTAAAAATATTATATAGGGTTGTGATGAATTCCAATATCACCATTTTATAAGTGGTTATTTTATGTTTTTAGTAGTATATTGGTTTATTTATCGAGTCTTAAGCTTAATGCTTCTTGTTAACTGGCCATTAATAAGATTGATTTGGTAAACTTAAAATGAATTTGGAAAAGAGATTTTAGGTTTTAGCCATAGACTCAATAGCTCACGATCTCACATTGGGGTTGATGTCTCTTAGGTAGATTTCCTTACAGGATATGAATATACCCGTCGGGCGAAGGTAGTCGTAATTGGAACTTAATCTTAATGAATTCAGAGTTTCTTAATTAACATCGGAATATAGTTAATTGGGTTACGTTGGGCATTTACATCTGACCATCAGAAGAGGCTTTTGCATATCTTCATGTTCCAGGTTAATAAACCGATATATTGCACAAATACAGAATAATCACTTCATCTTTAAAAGATATTGGAGGGATTCACAACCCTGATATTTTCATATCATTGTTTAAAACTTAAAATCTACATTTGTTTTGTTTTAATTACTTATCTTTAGTTTAAAATCACCATCCAACCAAAAATCAATCAATTAGATACTCGTAGACATTTAGCTTCATAAATTAATAGCTTAGGTATTAAGTCCTCGTGGGATCGATACATTTTATACTACTTGAGCGATACGTGCGCTTGCGTAACGTGTGTGTTTACACTGTTATGTTTTTGGCACCGTTGTCGGGGAATTATTTATCTTTCACTATTAATTTTGGGGTTAGATATTTTACTTGTGTCTAATTTGTTTTTATTTATTATTTTTATTTTCTTGTGTTTCAGGTTTCTGTCACTACATGAGAAGACCATAAGCTTTGAAATCCGTCCGCTTGACCCAGAAATTGAAAGAACAATCAGACAGTTGAGAAGGGAAAGGCACGAAGGCCAAGAAGCACTGATCAATATGAACATTCAAGAACCTTAACATTTGGAAGTTGCACCACCAATTCCCATTAGAGACAGAACTATTCCGGTGGTTGACGGCTTTATTTCATGCATTTTACTTCCTCCCTTACCAGCAAATACGTGTGACATCAAAACATGCATTCATATGATACATCAATCAGTTCAGTTTGGGGGGAATGCAACTGAAGATCCTAATGCCCACATCAGCAACTTCCTGGAAGTTTGCAGCACATTCAATTACAACCAAGCGGCAGAAGAAGTAATAAGACTGCGTGTGTTTCCATATTCCTTGAAAGACAAGGCTAAGGCTTGGCTTCATTCACTACCATCAAGTTCCATCACAACTTGGAACACTCTTGCCATCAAATTCCTTGCAAAGTACTTTCCCCCAGCTAGAACAGTAAAATTGAGGAATGACATCACATCCTTTGTACAACATGACTTAGAATCCCTCTGGGAAGCTTGGGAAAGGTACAAGGAGTTGCTCAGAAAATATCCTTACCATGAGATTGCAAAGTGGCTACAAGTCCAAACCTTATATAATGGACTTTCTGGACTAATGGGAACCACAATAGATACTGTTGCTGGTGGAGCTTTAATGGCAAAATGAGAAGATCAGGTTGTGGGTTTCTAAGGTCATCCCAAGATCAATCCAAGCATAAAATAGTGTGAATACATAAAGAAGAATAGCGGAATTATACTCACTTTGAACGGATATAGGATGTGTGTTAGAACAAAATTTTTGCTCCATTTGAAATGCTACAAGCTTCCTTTGAAGTTGATGTCCAAGCTCCAAGCTTTAAGATGGATTCCAAGCTCTTGGGAATGGTTTCCCTATCACCTTGATGTGATTCTATGTGTGTGCTAGCACTAAAATTGCAACAATTTTTAGCCTTTGGAAGAGAGCAACTCTCGGCCAAGATGGAGAGAAGAGGGAAAACCAATTTTTGCGTGAATGGTGAGAGAGAGGAGGAAATGAATGGCTTTGTTGACTTGTTAATTTGATTTCCAAAATCAAAGAAAAAAGATATACCAAATATTTGGTAAAGGTCATTCATTTCTTACACACTTGTGTGTCTTACAAGTCACCATCATTTCATCACCAAATTCCATCACCAAAAAGTGATGAGAATGACAAGTGATGTGACTTGTGATGTGACATGTGGGCCCCACTTGATTCAAAATTCGAGTGGGCCCGCAAACATATCCCGGGCTCGGGTTCGTTAATTCTGAATTAATAAATTTTCCGTTGCGACGTAATTAAATCAAATTTAGTTAAATAATTATGCCTAGCAAAATTACTATTCACGTCGCTCGCAAATTAATTCTAAATTAATTCGTTCTCTCGAATTAAAATCCAATTTTAATTCCGTTATGAAATCTAATTTCATTTAATATATCGAATATATTATTTTATCGATTAATTCCAAATTAATCGTTCTCTCTCTTCTAATAGTATTTTATCCCAGATAAAATCTCTCCGCAATTAATCCTAGATTAATTATGTTCGAATCATACGTCATCGGTGAATCTTCGGAAAGCGACCCATGAGATCCCTGGATATGTTGGCAGTAAATCCGGTGTCGGACTATCCGAACACGTGCGTACCTCGTACCACATTTTTACCGATTTACGAGACATGGTTGGCTTCTAGCAAAGCACGTGCCTACCCAATTCTCCAGAAATATTCCTAAAGAATATTTAATCTATGTCAGGCGTAGTATACGTAGTATTGTGTATTGTGATCCAGTATCAGATGTCACATACAAGGCCTGGGGCTGGAATAGTGTCTGCCCCATACGAAGCATATATCGGATCACAAGAAACTAGTCTCTTTAATCGGATAATCATGATCTTGTCATATTATCCCGATGGTTGCAACACATTAGAGTACCAGTTCTGTATCCCTGCGTGATCATCATCTCCATATGACTGAAGTGATACTTCCGTCTGACATCACACCCAATACACTATGATTCTAAATAACCCAGAAGAGGCGTACAAGAACCTGTTAAAGTCCCGGACGACCAAAACCAAAGCGTATTGATTGTCGCAAGTACTAGCGATGTAAGTCTCAGGTTAAGACCAAATACACCTACCATGATGCAGATTCCCATAGACACAGTCATACTACCAATGAGATTCCGAGGGGTCTATCCAGAGCGAAGCTGTTTCTGTACCATCGGTAAACATAACCTCCTATCACACTTGCATAAGTATCCAATACTTAAATATATGAGAACTATGCTGTTACGCTTCCATAACACGCATAAGTGCAATACTAGTCTATTCCGCATTATCGATGTCCAGTCTCGATAATACTACGACTAGGGATATTTAATGATTAAACTTTATGGATTGATATTGTCTCATATCTAATAATCCGGAACTAATCATAAGGACTTTTATCATTTATATATTGAAGTAATCAAATTACAAAATGATAAAATGCAATTTCCATTGTCACATAGTTAATTTGTAAAAAATCAGAATGTTTTACAAATAGTGACGCTATGGGTCATAATTGTCCAACACAGGCGTGGGACTTAATTGAAGAAATGGCCAACAACAATTCTTTGTGGCCAACAGAAAGGAGCATGATCCAAAAAATAGCAGGAATTTACGAAGTAGGAGCCAACACAACATTGAATGCCAAGCTGGATCAGATCAGCAAATTCATGGAAACTCTTAGCATACAGCGTAATGTTGGATCCACAAGTTCACTATATGTAGGAGCACCAGAGGCAAACTATCATGATGAGAAGGTGAATTATGTCAGCAATTTTAACATACAGAGGAACAATCCATATTCCAATACCTACAACCCAAGTTGAATGAATCATCCCAATTTCGCATGGAGCAATAATTCAGGGTAAATAAACAATCCACCACCCGGATTCCAACAACAAAACAAAGGCCAGGAGTATGAAAAAGAACCAGGAATAACAGAAGTGCTAGCCCACTTGAAAACGCTAGAAGCAAAATACGACTCTCAAGCAGCCGAATATGATGCTATGTTTCAATCCCAAGCAGCATTCATTCAAAGTCAAGCAACATCTTTGAAAACACTGGCGAATCAAATGGGACAACTGGCCAATGCTAAGAGTTACAGACTACAAGGTAACCTTCCTAGCAACACAGAACCAAATCAAAGGAACATTGGAAAAGAGAAATGTCATGCCATCACTTTGAAAAGCGGTACTGAAATCAACAAAGATGTTGGAGACAAGGAAACTGCTAAGGATATTACAAAAAAAAGCAGCGAAGCAAATCCACAGATGGAGGACAAAGAGGGAAAAGGAAATGATCGAGAAAGATTCTCTCCACCTCTACCGTTTCCACAGCGTCTCCAGAAACATAAACTAGACAAGCAGTTTGCTCGATTCCTGGAGATCTTCAAAAAACTGCATATCAACATTCCATTTGCAGAAGCGTTGGAACAAATGCCCAGCTATGTCAAATTCATGAAAGATATCCTGTCACGAAAGCAAAGATTGGGAGATTACGAGATAATAGCTTTGACAGAAGAATGCAGCGCCATCATTCAGAGGAAGCTTCCCCCAAAGTTGAAAGATCCTGACAATTTCACCATCCATTGCACCATAGGAGAACATAACTTCGGTAAGGCTTTGTGTGATTTAGGTACTAGTATTAACTTGATGCCTTTGTCTATTTACAGGAAAATGCAGATTAGAGAAGCAAAGCCCACCTCAATCTCTTTGCAACTTGCTGATAGAACGCTCACATTTCCGAGAGGTGTATTTGAAGATGTGTTTGTCAAAGTCGACAAATTAATTTTCCCAGCAGATTTTATTGTCCTTGACATGGAGGAAGATGAAGACGTGCCCATCATCCTCGAGAGACCATTCTTGGCTACAGGTTGAACCATTATCGATGTACAAAAATGTGAACTAACAATGATGGTACAAGACCAAGAAGTAACATTCAATGTCTTCAAAGCCATGGAATTCCCGAATGACGAAAAGAAGGAGGAATGTTTCAGACTTGATGTGATAGATAATACTGTCCAGAATTTAGATGCAATGCAACGTTCCACTGATAAACTTAAAGCATGCAATCTGCCTGTGGAGCTTGAAGATAAAGCGTACTACGCACTGAAGAAGTTAAATATTGAACTACAAGCAACATGAGAGAAAAGGCTCCACCAACTCAACGAATTGGAGGAATTTCACATACAACCTTTGAGAATGCCAAACTGTACAAAAAAAGGCCAAGAAGAAACATGATCAGAAGTTAATACGTATATAACTAGAACCGGGGCAGTGGGTAATGTTAAACAAATCAAGATTGAAACTTTTCCCTGGGAAGTTAAAATCACGGAGGTCAGGTCCATTCTCAGTCACCCAAGTTTTACCATATGGAGCCGTTGAGTTACATGATCCCAACTCTAATGAAACATTTAAAGTTAAAAGCAAGCGTGTCAAGCACTACTGGGGAGAATCATTGGAGTGACAAAAACAAAGTGTCACACTTTCAGATCTAATATAACGTTCGAGCAGTCATGTCTAGCTGACGACGTTAAACTTAGTGCTAGCAGGGAGGCAACCCATATAATTTGTGTATATATTGAGATTTGGTGTGTTTTATTTTATGTGTTTAATTTTTGTAGGTAAAGTCACATTTCAGGATGGAAGACGTTCTTGCAAATCTTCATAAGCAATTTCCTTCTCTTCCTCAAAACTCTCTGATGAAAGTCTACAAAACTCGCGTGGAACGAATGAGACTTCTGATGATCAAATGTATTCCTAATGACATTCGTTGGATTATTGAAGCACGAGTCCGATTGACAGGTGATTCCTCTGATTCTTTTGTTTCATTTTCTTTCTGGTTTAGGAAGAAACACCTATGCTAAAAAGAGAAGAGCTAAAAGATTAGGTGTTTGCTATAAATATGTACGCATGACATGTAATACTCGTTGTCGTTCTTTAGGAATGGTGTCTGATAACTGCATAGATTAAAATTAAATTCATCAGGGATGACATGAGTAAGGAGTCATTATATGACATATCATTAACTCTTTAGACGCATCCCAGTGGATATGTGTATCACGAAATTCACATTTTACATACACAGTTTCGAAAAGAAAGACAATAATTAAGTCTCGGGAATCTGACTTTAAAAGACCCTGTTTGCCAATTTATAAGAAAATTGGATGTGAAGCTTGTCCCTGACACATAAACGTTATTCAAGCCATTACTTCTTTTAAATATTAATATCTCTTTGTCTTTAACTAATAATTGTGATTTGTTTTGTTATTTTCTTTTATTTTCGCCGACAGGATCCATACTTTTTGACTTTCACGATTTATTTTATTGTTTAGCTAATAATTATCATCTGGTAGGTACTAGTGCTATTATTACTCACCCCTTTTCAGGTTTTATAAATTCAGCTCGTTATTGCACTTTTGAAAACATCCAGATTTGAGAAATAATTCATAAAAAAATGGAAGCAATTTCAAGAAGACGAGTTGTAAACATCTGTGTATTTTGCGATACTAGTGCTGGTTCAAAACTAGAATTCGCTGCGGCAGCACAGAAATTGGGTTGAGTCATAGCTGAAAGGAATATGCACTTAGTATATGGCGGTGACAATCTTGGACTAATGTGGTACGTTTCAAGGGCCGTACATGAAAGAGGTAGTCAAGTTCTGGGAATTATCCCAAAATCCTTGGCGGAGGCGAATCTTATAGGACCATCAAACAGAGGTGAATGTATCATGCCATGTATGTTTGAACGACTTGTTGAAATGATTAACCGTGCTGATGCTTTTATTGCTTTGCCATGTGGCTTGGGTACGATGGAGGAAATTTTTACAGTGTTATCTTGGGCGAACTTGAACATACACTAGAAACCAATTGGATTGTTTAATATTGATGGATTTTAGGTCTTTCTTTGTGTGTTTCTTGATGACTCCAGGAGAAATGGGTTCGTTTCAAAACCTGTAAAAGATATCCTCTATACTGCCAGAACATCTCATGATTTAATTAACCAACTTTTAGCATTTGAACCATAAATTGACCCTATCATTTCCAATATTAACTGGTCCGATAATGATCGTGGTAAGAAGCGTCGGATAAATCTGGATCTTAACCTTTAATTTTCTTTTTAGATGTAGAATTTCAGCTAACCAGGTTTTATCTTCTAAACTCTTCTTCTTCTTTTTAGACATTTGGGACAATGTCTCAATTAGGTTTGGGAGATGGGAATAATTGATTAGTATCTTGTTTTTTATTTTTCATTGTGTTGTTTTTATTTGATTTTTAATCAAAAATTTTCAAAAATTTAATATATATATATAAAAAAATATTTTGATTTTGTGTGTTTTAAATTTGACTAATCAGGTAGAATGGTGTATGAGATAACTGTGTAAGGAATTTCCACTCCTGAGACGTATCTCAACCTATTTCGTAACAAGTTATTTTTGTTTATTTCCTTTTGAATTATTTAATTTGTGAATTCTCCATAATACTGACTAAATTCGATCTTCATATGCTTAGTTGACATGTATTATTAACATGCATGGTAACATACAACCATGAGTTGTAAGTGAAAAGTTTGTAATATTCAGTGCTCTAGTTTAATTGGAGGAAGCATCTAAAAAAGCGATGGAATAAATTTTTTTTTATGTATATTATAAAAAAAATATGAGATTCGAGTAATTAAGTCCGTAGGGGTGTCTTAACACCTAATGCCCTAAAACTAACTGGCTTGGGAGTCACTGGCCCAAAGCTCGCTACATGGATTGAAGATGTTGATAAAAAAAAGAAAAGAAAAAAAGTGAAACATCCGAGATCTGAGTAATTAAGTCCGTAGGGGTGTCTTAACACCTAGTGCCCTAAAGCCATCTGGCTTGAGAGTCACTATCCCAAAGCTCGCTACATGGATTGAAGATGTTGATAAAAAAATAATCCATTTCTAAAAAGATGTGAATTCTGATATAACTTTAGGACAAAAATATTACTCTATTTTCAACTACACTTATGAATATTGTGGGCACAATGATTTGATTTATACCTCGTTGGTTGTGTATATGAAGAATGGTAAAAATAATCAGAGAATTTACTTATTTGGTAATTTAGAAAAAAAAAAGCAAACAACTATTAACTTGGATAAGAGTTTCACTTGTTTAGTCACTAACTTGTTTGATCATTTTGCTTTTGTGTGCATTTGATTGACGTTTGTGGGTATCGTCAGTGTAAGCCCTCACGAGACTACAACTCGTCCACTAGGGACACCTAGGGGTTTAAAGGCTTGTTGCATATGATAAATGCAACCGTGATCCCTACAAAAATGGCTTAGTTTAATTTTAATTGTTTATCACATTTTATTTTATTGTTTTGCTCGAGGACTAGTAAAATATTAGGTTTGGGGGTGTGATGAGCGGAAAATATATCAATATTTACCGCCCTTTTTACTTAATATTTTCTATAGTTTCTCGAGTTTTATGAACGTTTTGATGTGTTTTAATTATTTTTCAGATAAAATAAAATTGGGACTTAATGAAATCAATCAGGACGAAATGTGGAACAAATAAGGGCAAAATCTGGACTTGACATTTTGATTTTGGAGATTGGAAACTTGAAATGGCGTTCTAACGAAGTACAATTTCGGAAATTTTAGCTTTGCGCAATTTTCGTATTTTGACCATAACTTTTTATTCCAATATTAGATTGAGGTGATTCAGGTTCCAGATTAAAGAAGACTCAAAGATCTACAACTTTGAAGTTCATAAGATTTTTGAATGCTGAAGGTTTCATTACCAAAATTGATGAATAATCCGAAAATGTGTTATGTGTAATTATTAAAGTCATTTTCAAAAACAAAAAAAAAGAATAAAAAAAATAAAAAATGGAAATTGTCAAACTTCCACCAAACATGGTTGCATGTTTGGTGCCATGTTTGGTGGAGAAATTGGTGGAAGCCTTTATATTTGCCTATAAATACCAAGCTAAACTTTGTAAAATTTTCATGCTTTGTTTGGGGGATTTCTCCATGAAAACCTAAAAGAAAGTGTCTCGCATGTTTATTTAAGTTTTCTTGTATTTTCTCTTTATTTATTTAATAAATTTTTATGTGTTTTTAATTACATCATGAGTAGGTAATCTCTTTTTGCTGGAGTCTGAGATGAAACTTTTAATATAATAATATAGATTTACTCCCTTAATTTAAATAAGTAAATTGAATTATTTATTTACCACCTATATGGCCTGTTTTACATTTTTGGACTTAGTTTCCGCCTATATGGTCGGTTTAGGTGCTAACATTGTTACCGCCTATATGGTCGGTTTATATGATTTTATTACCGCCTATATGGTCGGTTGGACTTTGGACAAATGACATTCACCGCCTATATGGTCGGTTTTAATATAATTAATTCAAGAAATGATTATTGATAAGGGAGTAATCTATATTTGAAGTATTAAAAGTGAAACCCCTAGCTCCAATATTTTCTTTTATTGGTGTAATTTTTTTTACTTTTTAATTTTCTGTTATGTTATTTTATTTAACTATGCATTTTGTAATTTTAGGTATGTTTTGTAACTAAAAATATTATCTAGGGTTGTGATGAATTCCAATATCACCGTTTATAAGTGGTTATTTTATGTTTTGGGGTAGTATATTGGTTTATTTATTGAGTCTTAAGCTTAATGCTTCTTGTTAACTAGCCATTAATAAGATTGATTTGGTAAACTTAAAATGAACTTGGAAAAGAGATTTTAGGTTTTAGCCATAGACTCAATAGCTCACGATCTCACCTTGTGGTAGATGTCTCTTAGGTAGATTTCCTTACAGGATAGGAATATACCTGTCGGGCGGGGGTAGCCATAATTGGAACTTAATCTTAATGAATTCAGAGTTTCTTAATTAACATAGGAATATAGTTAATTGGGTTACTTTGGGTATTTACATCTGACCATCGTAAGAGGCTTTTGCATAACTTCGTGTTCCGGGTTAATAAACCAATATATTGCACAAACATGAGATAATCACTTTATCTTTAAAAGATATTGGAAGGATTCACAACCCTGAATATTTTCATATCATTGTTTAAAACTTAAGTATTCCTTTGTTTTGTCTTAATTACTTGTCTTTAGTTTAAAATCACCTTCCAACCAAAAATCAATCAATTAAATACCCGTAGCCATTTAGCTTCATAAATTAATAGCTTAGGTAATAAGTCCTCGTGGGATCGATACATTTTATACTACTTGAGCGATACGTGCGCTTGCGTAACATGTGTGTTTCACCGATCAGAGTCAATGGCTGCAGTGGGAATAGTACTAGGGTCTTGTATACATAGTACATCCGGCATACTAGTATGCGAGGATATACCTCCCCATTATACAATCCTCGAGTATGTCCTCAAGCCCTATAGACAGGTTAGTAAGAATTTCCAAAGCTAGTTGAATTTTTCCTTATAATGAAAGCAACTATGATCCATATTCTAGCTAAGGATCCTTCCGTAGTTATCTCGATTTACTAACTTAAGTTAAAGACAAGTTACAAAAATAGATAGTAAAGTTCTAAGAATATCTACCCAATAGAGTAAAAGAGAAAGAGAAAGCTAAAAGAAAAGTATGATGTACAGATGCTCAGAGCAACCGGAAGCAATTAGAGCTAAAGATACAGAAATAAATAGATAAAGAAGTACCTGAACTTATAGTAATAAAGAGAATAGAATAAGCCTGAGTAAGAGAAAAATGTCAAGTAGACGTAAGTAAGGTTTCTTCCATTTTTCGTAAGACTCATTCCTTCATAATAAGACTCATTCCTTCATCAAAAAATTTCTTCAAGTAGCCTTGAGTACCTCATATAGATAACAAGTTCCTTGAGTAACGAAGGATAGTCACAAAGATAAAAGAAGCAAGAAATCAGGATTAGATGTGAGAGTTCCAATAGACAAGAGATTTCAAAAAGGATGAAGAGATTCTAGATCCCCAAACCCAGGTGTAGGAGCGAAACGGGGTTTACCACTATGCCTATGATGTTCGACGACCGCGACACTGTTGGGCTCCTAGCCCGTAGAGAGTACAGATTAGCCTGCGGGGGACTAAACATGAGAATAAAGGAGTCACCACCCAGTACGAACTGGGAAAGATTTAAGGCTGCACTCACCCATCGTAAGGGAAGACCTCAAACCGTTGGGTTCAGAATGGTCCCTTACTTATGCCAGTATAATGGATGGGTTCACACAATGGTATAGCCAAGTCTTAATGCAATTCATGCAAAAAAGGGAATAAAAATGTAATAACATACCCAACCAAAATAATAATCACAATAACGTAGTTCCAAAAGCACATTAAATTAGGAAATACGAGATGTGTTCATGAAAATTATAATAAATAATCAAAAGCAGGAAAATCGTCAATAAATAAATAGAAAACAAAAAGGGGGGGGGGGGGGGGTAATCACGCATATATGAGTATTTCCCGAGTGGCACGTGGAGTTGTATCCCAAGTACAGACTGCACTACCGTCCATTCGGATTCGGCTACGTAATTTACGTATGAGTTTCCATCTGATATAAACAGACATAAAAATAGACATGAAAACGTATAACAATGTATATACGTATAATCATCAACATGAACAAAAATTAAACAAAATAAACGGACACAAAAAATGTGACCAGAAATTTGGCCGTCTTTGATGTAGGACTTCGCATACCCGGCTGGACGTATTTGACATCCAGCCAGGCATGCAGCGTCCAGAACTACAAAAATAAATATGGTAATGGTGCCATCAGGTCTTACCTTTAAGTTACTTTCTCGGAAGTGCGTTAGGCCGTCGCCAGAAGGATTACTGGTTCGCTATTTTACTAGTTTACGGTTTTTTGGCTGCTGTTTGTGCTGTTTCTGGACTCTGCTTCGCTATTTCTCCTCTTTACTATTTTGGTTCTTTTTCTCGCTATTTTGGTTGTTTTCTCGGTGGTTGGCTGGTTGATTTTTTGGTTTGCTGGCTGGTTGTTTTTTTTGGTGGTTGGCTGGTCGCTGGTTGCTGTTTTTTCTTCTGGTTTCTGGTTGTTTTTTCGGTTTCTTTCTCTATGTTTCTCTGTTTCTTTGTAGTTTTTTTCTTCCAGTTTGCCGCCCAAAAAGAAGAAAAGGAGCCCATCCATTGATGATGATTTGGTCTCTTTTTTATAATGATTTAAATGGATCTCCAAATAGGGAAATAAATCATGTTTACTTATGAAATATATTATCAAATTATTTTGGGAATAAAATCTCATAAATTTGTTGATAAAGAGATATCAAATCTTGTTAAATTGGTGAGGATGAGATCCCAAAATCTCATTAAATTGGAAAATGTTGATGAGGGGATTTGGGCGTGGATTGTATGGGCTGCATGGGCAGAAGATGGATGGGCCGATTGCATGGGGTTTTGAGCCGAGGCTAGGGCTGGTGGGCCGAGGCTATGGTTTGAAGTAGAAACTGACCGAGCGAATCCGAGGCTGGCTAGTGAGTTCGAATCCGATGAGGTGCTAATTTTGGAGGTTTTCCTTCCTTTCAGCATTCGTTTTTCGCAACTTCCGCAACTTTTCAGGTAGTGCCTCCATACGAGGCTTATCATCGGGCTCAAACAAAAATGCAGTGTCTATAGTCACCCCCACTTTGATGGGGCTTGTACAGTGTGTGACAGTGACAACCCTGTCAAAGTCATGCATATATTTTTACTTACCTAGTTCGTAGGCCGTTGCCAGACTTACCTGTTGTTTCGCTACTATTGCGAGATGCTTCGATCTCTGGGATTTATTCCTGAACGGAGTTGAGTTGATGGTGAGGTGCTTCGACCCTTGGGATTCATTCCCAAACCATACCGGGTGTAAGATTATCCGATCTTTGGGATTCATTAACGAACATAGTTGAGTTGATGGCGAGGTGCTTCGACCCCTGAGATTCATTCCCGAACCATGTCGGGTGTGAGATGCTTCAATCTATGGGATTCATTTCCGAACTGAGTTGAGTTGATGGCGAGGTGCTTCGACCCCGATGATTCATTCCTGAACCATGCTGGGTGTGAGATGATTCGATCTTTGGGATTCATTCCCGAATTGTGTTGAGTTGATGGCGAGGTGCTTCGACCCCTGGGAGTCATTCCTGGACCATACTGGGTGTGAGATGCTTCGATCTCTGGGATTCATTCCCAAACTGACGGTGAGGTGCTTGGACCCCTGTGATTCATTCCCGAACCATGCTGGATATGAGATGCTTCGATCTCTGGGATTCATTCCCGAACTGAGTTGAGTTGATGGCGAGGTGCTTTGACCCCGATGATTCATTCTCGAACCATGCTGGGTGTGATATGCTTCGATCTCTAGGATTCATTCCCGAACTAAGTTGAGTTGATGGCGAGGTTCTTCGACCCCTGAGATTCATTCCCGAACCATGCTGGGTGTGAGATGATTCGATCTCTGGGATTCATTCCCGAACTGACGGTGAGGTGCTTCGACCCCTGAGATTCATTACCGAACTATGTTGGGTGTGAGATGCTTCGATCTATAGGATTCATTCCCGAACTGAGTTGAGTTGATGGCGAGGTGTTTCGACCCCTGAGATTCATTCCGAACCATGTTGGGTGTGAGAGGCTCCGATCTCTGGGATTCATTCCCGAACCATAATGGGTGTGAGATGTTTCGATCTCTGGGATTCATTCCCGAACCATACTGGGTGTGAGATGCTTCAATCTCTGGGATTCATTCCTGAACTGACGGCGAGGCGCTTCGACCTCTGGGATTCATTCCCGAACTAAGTTGAGTTGATGGCAAGGTGCTTCGACCACTGAGGATTCATTCCCGAACCATGCTGGGTGTGAGATGCTTCGATCTCTGGGATTCATTCCTGAACTGACGTGGGTTGATGGCGAGGTGCTTCGATCCCTAAGATTCATTCCTGAACCATGCTGGGTGGGAGATGCTTCGATCTCTGGGATTCATTCCTGAACTGAGTTGATGGCGATGTGCTTCGACCCCTGGGATTCTTTCCCGAACCATGCTGGGTGTAAGATGCTTCGATCTCTGGGATTCATTCCAGAACTGAGTTGAGTTGATGACGATGTGCTTCGACCCCTGGGATTCATTCCCGAACCATGTTAGGTGTGAGATGCTTCGATCTCTGGGATTCATTCCCGAATTGACGGCGAGGTGCTTCGACCTCTGGGATCCATTCCCGAACCATGCTGGGTGTGAGATGCTTTGATCTCTGGGATTCATTCCCGAACTGAATTAGTGATATCATTTTGGTCCTCTTGTGTGACTCTTCGATCCACTGGGGAGTTTTTTATTCTATGATGATGATGTGCTTCGACCCATGATCCGTCCTTATTCTCGAGGCTCTTTGCTCGTCCTCATTCTTGAGGTTGTTCTCCATTCTTGGAGTTCCTCCCCATTTCAGAGTTCTTCATCCTCATTCCCGTGGTTCCTCTCCATTTTTGGAGTTCTTATCCATTCTTGGAGTTGCTCGTCTTCATTCATGAGTTTCATTTCTATTCTTGGGGTTGCTCGTCCTCATTCCCGAGGTTCCTCTCCATTCTTGGAGTTTCTTGTCCTCATTCCTGAGGTTCGTTTATTCCTCTCCATTCTCGGAGTTAATCTCCATTCTTGGAGTCGATCGTCCTCCTTCCCGAGGTTGCTTTATTCCTCACCATTCTTGGAGTTCGTCTCCATTCTTGGAGTTGCTTGTCTTCATTCATGAGGTTCCTATATTCCTCTCCATTCTCAGAGTTTGTCTCCATTCTTAGAGTTTCTTTTGCTCGTCCTCACTCCCGAGGTTCCTTTCCATTCTTAGAGTTGCCTGTCCTCATTCCTGAGGTTTCTCTCCATTCTGGAGTTCATCCCCATTCTTGGAGTTGCTCGTCCTCATTCCCGAGGTTGTTCTCCATTCTCGGAATTTGTCCTCATTCTTGAGGCTCCTCTCCATTCTTGGAGTTGCTCTCATTGCTGTTTCTTTTCTTTCTTCAAAGCCTGCGAACACAAAACAAAAATTATGTTTATGCGACGTGAATGCATGTATGCATGGATGCATTCCCTATTCTGATGGGGTTTCTTTGTCCTATTGGCTTGATGTCATCTTTGCACTAGAAGGTTTTCTTCAC
This sequence comes from Zanthoxylum bungeanum, assembly GCA_019454045.1. Classification (NCBI taxonomy): domain Eukaryota; kingdom Viridiplantae; phylum Streptophyta; class Magnoliopsida; order Sapindales; family Rutaceae; genus Zanthoxylum; species Zanthoxylum bungeanum. The sequence continues at coordinate 80,786 of SKCR01052677.1, forward strand.
TCATTTAGGAATCCTTTTAGCTTTTGGTGCATTCTGCCTATAAAAAGCTTTGGGCCCTCCTTGGCATGCTTACAGTTTCCTTCTACCAATTCTCCTCTGGTGATTGCTCAGTTCTCTTTGGTCCCATGGCTCAAGATCCTATTGTGTCCCTTATTCATGGGGTGGTAGACTGGTCATCCCCGGACCTGGCTCAGCTTTCTGCTCTCCGCTACGTGCACCGGGTCAATAAGGATTACGCCTTTTTGAAAACGGCCTCATCATGTCTTATAATTCCCAGATTTCGAAATATGCCCTCTCTCTGAGGAGTTTTCTGCCATTCTCGGCTTGCATTTTTCTCTTACTATCCTTCCGGTGATGCCGCGTTTCCAATGTCAACACCATCGAGAAGCCTCCGAAGCTTTCCTTTTCTGTCCTGAAGATGCAGAAAAGATACTGCCTTGTGCTTCGTCCATTGAGTTACAAGTCTTTTTATGTGTATCTTCCAGGATGAAGGTAAGGTTCCGTCCCTGGGGGAGTGTAGTCTTATTCTGTGTCTTGGCCCAATATCTCTTAGTGGGTTGTGATAGTACGAGAGGTGACTATCGTTTATTGCACATCATCGAGGGAATCCGATGTGGTCATGATCCCTCCCCCGTTATCTTGGCCGAGACACTTCATGGTTTAGACATGATAAAGCACCATCCTGCAAGCCGGTTTCTTGGGAGTCCCTTTGTCTTGTAGGTTTGTCCTATCTTTTGCCTAAGATGTCCTTTCAGATTTTCAACTTAGCGGGTTGCTCTATCTTGCCTGAGTCGCCTTTTCAGGTTTTCAACTCAGCGAGCTAAATTTTTTTTCTTTTGTTTCTCTCCATTTTCTTTCTTTTGTTTCTTTTTTTTAGATCTGTCCTCATTCTTGAGGCTATTCGCTCGCCCTCATTCCCGAGGTTGTTCTCAATTCTTGGAGTTGCTCGTCCTCATTCCCGAGGTTCCTCTCCATTCTCGGAGTTCTTCTCCTAGATCTCCTGACCTTGGTCCAACATCTAAGAAACAAAAGACGTGATTTATACTTACTTGACTCTAATTTTTCCCGGTTAGCTGGGATTTATGGAATCTATGAACATCTTGAACATTTGTTTCAATAAAGGCATTTGCATTACTTCTTAGTACATATGTAGGAAATAATGAACTGCATTGTAAGGATACCTCTGTCGCTAACTGTTCCTCATAAATTTTACAATTAACCATTTTTCTTGCTCACTCATGCTCTATATTTTGCTTGGGCTGTCCTTTGCGGATTTTCAAACCAACGAGCCTTTCTCTCTTTTTTTTATGCAAAATATTGTTTCAGCCTGTCCACGTTGATGGGCTCAGTGAACTCATTCCCTTCCAAATATGACAGTCTCACTGCCCCATTCCCCATCACCTTCTTTTTGACTAGGTAGGGCCCTTCCCAATTGGGCCTGAACTTTCCTCTTGGGTCCATTATCAGTGGCTTCAACTGCTTGAGCACTAAATCACATTCTCTGATCTTGGTGGGATGCACCTTCTTGTTGAACGCCCTGGCCAACCTTTTCCGGTATAGCTGCATGTGATACAAGGCCTTTACCCTTTTCTCATAGAGTAATGCTAGCTGTTCGAACCTCGACGAGGTCCATTCCTGCTTATGCAATCCTGCCTCTGCTAGTACCCGCATTGACTGTATCTCTATTTCCACTGGTAACACTGCCTCCATCCCGTGAACCAAAGCATAAGGTGTGGCTCCCGTTGCCGTTCTCACTGAAGTTCTATACCCCCACATGGCATACGGCAGTTTTTCAGCCCAATCTTTATAACTTTCCATCATCTTAGCGAGTATTTTCTTTATGGTTTTGTTAGCCTCCCCCACCGCCCCATTAGCCTGTGGCCTATAAGGTGATGATTTGTGATACCATATCCCATACTTCTGCAACATCGCCTTTTTTTCTCCCTAAAATGGACTCCATTGTCCGTCACTATGTGATGTGGCATTCCATACCGACATACTATATTACGGGCTATGAACTTGGCCAACTGCTTCGCCGTAATATTACGGAATGACTCGGCTTCCACCCACTTTGAAAAATAGTCTACCGCCACTACTATGAAGCAGTGCCTATTTGATGTATGCGGCCTAATTTCTCCAATCATGTCAATACCCCACGCTGAGAAAGGCCATGGTTCTGAAAGTCCGTGTAATTCCGTAGGCGGCAGATGGTTTAAGTTGCCGTGTGCTTGGCAATCGTGACAGTGCTTCACTAGATTTACGCAGCCAGCTTCCATGGTCGACCAGTAAAATCCCCGTCTCATTATTTTGCGAGAAAAATTCAATCCATTCATGTGCGGTCCATATACTCTAGCGTGCACCTCTTCCATCACCTTATGAGCCTCTTCTTTTCTCAAACATTTCAGCTGGATGCCATTGGCTTGTCTCTTGTACAGCTCTCCCCTCAAACTCATATACTGGGAAGCCAATTTCTGAATGGCTCTTCGGTCTTTCTTGCCGGCTCCTTTTGGGAATTCCCCAAGTTCTAGATACTGCAGAATGTCTTGGTACCACGACTTCCCATCGTCGACTTCTACTTCCAAGATTCTCTCTATCTCATAACTGGGTCTGCTAGCTGTTGTTAGCACAATGGGTCTCATTACCAGTTTTTCCGGGTTTTCCCAAGCTGCAGCTAGGGTGGCTAATGCGTCCGCCATTTGGTTCTCTTCTCGTGGAAAGTGCTGGAATTTACAGTCGGGGATAGCCTGTGCCAACTTCCTGAGATGGAGTAGGTAGAGTCTCAACCGGTCTTCCTTCAATTCCCATTCCCCTCACATCTGTCGAACTACCAACATCGAGTCTCCATAAACTTCTACGTCTCTAGCTCCTAGGGCTATTAGTGCTTTCATTCTAAAGGCACATGCTTCATTTTCGGCCATGTTGTTGGTTACTCCGAACGTCAACCTTTTGGCCATATGTAGGGTTTCTCATTCGGAGGTTACTATCACAATTCTTATTCTAGCTCATTTGTAATTCGCCGCCCCGTCGAAATACATTTTCCACCCCTGGACCGTTATGGCTTGAACCTCCTCGTCTGGGAATTCGAATTTATACTGATCTCCTTCTATGGGTTGTAATGTCAATAATTCCGCTACGGTTCCCCCTTTGATTACCTTAGAGGTGAGGTATTCTATATCAAACTTCGTCAGCAACACCAACCATCTGCCCAATTTTCCCACCAGTGAAGGTACTGACTGCAAATACTTTAGGGGATTCTCCTTTGCTACCACTTGTATTTATAGGATTGGAAGTAATAACGCAACTTTCGGGAAGCCTATATCACCGCCAAACAGATCTTTTCCACCTCTTGATAGTAGGCTTCATACGAAAGCATCTTCTTACTGAGGTAGTAGACTGCATGTTCCACCCCTGTCTCATCTGCTTGTACCATCATCGCCCCCAGTGCTTCGGGTTCTATGGACAAATACAACACCAATGGTTTGCCCGGCCTTGGAGGTTTCAGGATGGACGGTTTAACCAAGTATTCTTTGATTTTTTCAAAAGCATCTTGACATTGCCTATTCCACTCCACAGGCTGGTCCCTCCCCAATAGCTTGAAGATGGGCTCGCATACTAATGTTAGCTTGGCAATGAATCGACCGATATACTGGATTTTCCCGAAAAAAGCTCTAACTTCCTTTTTTATCTTCGGTGCAAGTATCTCGGTAATTGCTTTGATCTTTTCGGGGTCCACTTCAATCCATCCCATTCCTACTGTATACCCTAACAACTTTCTGGATGTTACCCCAAACACACATTTCTTGGGGTTGAGTCGGAGGTTGTACTTATCAACTCTTTGAAGAAATTTCTCCAGTGCTTCTATATATCCGGCCCTTGTCTCTGATTTAACCATCATGTCATCCACGTATACCTCAATCTCCTTATGCATCAGGTCGTGGAATAATGTAGTGGCCATTCGTTGATAAGTGGCTCCCGTATTCTTAAGTCCAAACGACATCACCTTGTAACAATATGTACCCCACTCAGTGATGAATGCAGTTTTATACTTGTCTTTTTCGGCCATGAAGACCTGGTTATATCCTGAGAATCCATCCGCAAACGAGTACATAGCAGATCAAGCCGCGCTATCAACTAACCCGTCTATATGTGGTAGGGGAAAATCATCCTTTGGGCAAGCTTTGTTGAGGTCCCTATAATCCACGCACATTCTGACCTTTCCATCATTCTTCGGTACCGGCACAATGTTGGCTAACCACTCGGGGTACTTCACCACTTCTAAGAACCCTACATCTATCTGTTTCTTGATTTCTTCCCTAACCTTTTCGGCCAATTCTGGCCTCATTCTTCGGAGCTTCCGTTTTACTGGTCTTATATTCGGATAAGTTGGTATCATGTGCTGGGTAATACCCCTGTCCACTCATGGCATGTCTTCATAGGACCAGGCGAATAATTTTGCATATTTTATTAATATTCTCTCTAATTCTTTCCGCTCATCAGAGGTAACCTCACTTGCAATTGAAATTTCCTTGGGGTTTTCACATGCACAAAGATTAAATGCATTTGTCTTTGTTGAGTTAATGTCAAATATGCTCATGTCATGCATGTTATGATGCAGACTAACAGGAAAAGACTCGAACAAGTAAGCAAAATCAACGTCTTTATTATTAATAAAAGCATGATTACAATCAAATAAGTCAGGAAAATAAACATCTTCGTCATTTGCAGCCTTGTCTTCTTCCGTCTTCTTGCTTTCTTCGAGTGTCAGATTCTCCAACTGTAGTAGTTCTTCTTCCCATTTATCTTCCTCTTTTGCAACTTCCTCTGCTTGTGGTTCTTTGCCCATCACATCCTTGAAGATCTTAAATTCTGGTATTATGATCCCATTGACTTCTACGGGTTCATGCTCTCATTGATTTCCTGTGGCTTTCACAAAGTATTCCATCATCTTTATCCATTTTTTCTTGGTCTTCGGCTCATTCCCATCGGATTCATACCCCAGTCCTCTCTTAGTGGTCTGTCCCTTGAAATCTGGCAGTGCTCTTATTCCCTGGCCTCTAGCACTCAAACCTTTGCCCGTCTCATATTTCATTCTTTCCATGATTCTAGCCACTTTAGGGTCCACCCATTCTTCGAAGTTTTCCGCCACTTGGAACATTGTGAAAGGCTGTATGTCTAAAGCACCACAACATTGTCTTCTTCAGCCCTGATGGTGACGACTTCCTCTCCATGCGGGAACTTAATAACTTGGTGCAAAGTGGATGGCACGCCCCCCAGTCTATGAAACCATGACCTTCCAAATAACAGAGCAAATGTAGCTGGGATATCAAGCACTGTGAACTCCACTTCGTCTTCTATCGGGCCCACTTTGACTACTGTGATGAATGTACCTTCGACTCCCCATTTACTATCGTCATATGTTTTGATAGTCATGATAGAGGGGCTTAAATCTCTTGTCCGTATACCCAACCTTGGCAGAATCTTCAAAGGGCACACATTGATAGATGAGCCATCATCCACCATCACACAAGATGTCTTTTTGCCTCTTACTTTCGCTTTTATGAATAGCGGCTTGTTGTGATTCCTCCTCTCCATCGGGAGCTCATCTTCAGAGAATGTTATTATCTGTATACTCTCTTTCTTTACCGACCCTACGAACATTGTCGGGTTTGCATCTTCAGGTACCATTATTTTTCTTAGAGCTTCTACCATGTTGCGCCTGTGCTCTTGAGAGGCGCTTAATAACTCCCATATGCTCACTTGTGCTTGTGTCTTCTTCAATTGACGCAACACAGTATCCCCCTCGGTGTTATTCATATTCCCTGTCACCTCTTGGCCTTCTTTTAGCATTTCTTTGCCTTTCTCCGTTATATCACTGTAAAAACATCCACTGCGAGTCATCCCCTTTACCTCATATTCGTCACTACTCGAGAAGTTTTCCCAAAAATATCTCCCGTGCTCTGTTTCATCTCCACTACTGCTATCCCATATTCCCATGCAAGAAGCTTGATGGTTGAGAGTTTGGAGGACAAAGCTTCCGGGCAGGCCGGAGTTGATCATGTAGGTGGGTGGTGGAACAGAGTGGTAATTGGGTATAAGGTTTCCGTTTGTGTTGGGTTGTTCTTTTTCTGGGTCGGATATCTTATGGGTGTCAATGAGGTCTTGGATCTCATGCCTAAGGCGGGTGCGGTTGTTAGTTTCGTGGCCTTTTTGCTGATGGAAGTGACAATATAGGTTTAAGTCGAAGTGGTGTGGCACATGGTTTGGAAGTGGTTTAGGTTTTATGGGTTTTAGGAATCTTTGCCTCTTCAGCTTTTCAAACACCTTTGACAAGGGTCTACCAAAATTGGAAAATCGTCTGTTTCTAATGGCGGTGACCTGAGCAGGAGCGAGCTTTTTCCCTTAAGGCCCCCCAATGGTCTTTCTATTATGGCCATAAAACTTTATGTTCTCGGCTTCTTCCTCCTCAATATCCATGACAATTTCTCTTAACTGTCGAAAGTCGCTAATCATGGAGGTTATCCTTCTCAGCTTGTTATAAATGGAGGGCTTGGTGCCCTTAATGATCATCTTAATCTGGTCATTATCTGAGGTTTGTGTCTGCATTTTCAAGAGCTGGCTTCTCCAGCGATCCACATAATCTTTGAAGGTCTCTTCTGGCTTCTGTTTGGTGTTTTCTAGGTCATGGAGCGACAACTCTATCTCTATGTCCGTGACATATTGGTTCAGAAAGGCCTCCGCTAATGCCCTCTAGTCATCATTGACCTCTTTCTCCAGGCTATGATACCATACTACGGGCGCCCCTTCCAGTGACATCATGAACATCTTCTGCACTTGGCGCTTCGACAAACCCACTGAACTCATTATTGAAACATGTTGTCGGAGATGGACCATAGGATCTCCATTTCCGTTGAACTTGGCCATGTCGGGCATCTTAAACTGGGGAGGCAGTTGTTCTTCTAAAGTCATCACATCATAGTTTAATAGATCTCCATGTTTTCCCTTCATCTTGCGGGTAATTGACTCTACTTGTTCTCTGAGTTTCTGTAACTCTGCCTGAGGCCTGGCTATCCTTCCCGCGGTATACTCAGCCATGTCATCATCAAAAACATGGATTTCTTCGCTCACCCTATTCGGGGGCTCCTCACGCATTCCATCCTCGTTGTTTTCTGTTCCCACTGTGCGGGGTACTGTCAGACTGGCCACAACATTGGTCAAAACTTGTAGTTGCTCGGTACTTTTGGTGATGTTGGACTCCAATTGATCCATGTGGGAACATTCGCCGCCTGACGCATCCATGTTGGATAACCTCTTCTTGAAAAGTCTATATTCTTCTCTAACCCAACAGATATCTATGATGGCTTTTAAGACAATGGGTCAGCATGATGCGTTTATGCATGCAATGCATGAGATGCATGTGGTTATCAAAACATCATATATCCTTCCGAACTTATTCCTCCCGTACCCGTGGTAAGTCCATTTTTGCCCTAGGTATGGCTCATTTTATGCACCAATGTGGGGTACACAAAGATCGTTCTCTTTTACGCTATACGGGCGAACCTTGGCTACCTCAGTCCCTCTTCATCAGTAAAAGACAAAGACCGCCCATTTACAAAATTGACTAAACCTATTATGGGGATCATGCCATTGTCTAGAAATGACGAATTGGGCCCTCGGTAATCACGGTTGTGGCGGAGACGGACTTGGAGATATCCAAAAGTATATAAATATGCCATAACAAGGTGTACCCTTCATGGATGAAAGCCAGTGCGGAATCAGACTCATGCATCTGGCATATTCAGATCATGTTTGGACCTTCTAAGCCCATCAAGGTTTTCATACAAGTTGGCCTGTTATCCTTTTAAAGCGTTCAATCAGACTATCACGAGGTGTAAACCTTTCCCAGTTGGAAAGGCCCAACATGTTTACACTTTTACGATAGGGTGGCTAAACAACTTCAAACGATATGAGGCCCAAACACAAGCATGATGGTAGTTTCTATAGGACACATAACTATGGTTCGCATGTGGGCTTACAAGGGTATGAATAAAGCTCTCATTGGCGAAGGGTTGCACACAACTAGGTCTCCCCACACAAGGGTTCGAGCGACCAAGTGAGCACGCCTTTTTATACCCTAGGGTACGTGCCAACGAGTGATGGTTATCATCACATAACGATCCGTCGCCTTGAGTGCAAGCGACTTCAAGATACATGACGACATCGGGGGTAAAAAGGGTATGCAAAATATATGAGACTTGTTTAACCAAAGCCAAAGCCACGGAAACTACAAGGCATTGTTTCGGGGCCGATTCTCTATCCCCAGTGGAGTCGCCATCTGTAGGAGCGAAGCGGGGTTTACTGCTATGCCTATAATGTTCGGCGACCGCGACACTGTTGGGCTCGTAGCCCGTAGAGAGTACGGATTAGCCCGCGAGGACTAAACCGGAGAAGAAATGAGTCGCCACCCAGTGTGAACTGGGAAAGTTTTAAGGCCGCACTTATCCCTCGCAAGGGAAGATCTCAAACTATTATGTTTAGAATGGTCCCTTACTTATGCCAGTATAATGGACTGGTTCACACAATGGTATAGCCAAGTCTTAATGCAATTCATGCATAAAAGTGAATAAAAATGTAATAACATACCTAACCAAAATAATAATCACAATAAGGTAGTTCCAAAAGCATATTAAATTAAGAAATACGAGATGCGATTACGAAAATTATAATAAACAATCAAAAGCAGGAAAATCATCAATAAATAAATAGCAAACAAAAAAGGGGGGGTTAATCACGCATATATGAGTATTTCGCGAGTGGCACGTGGAGTTGTATCCTAAGTACAGACCACACTACCGTCTATTCAGATTCGGCTACGAAATTTACGTCTGGGTTTCCATCCGATATACCGCAAGGGATAATAACATACATAATCATCAATGCAAAGTAAACGGACATAAGAAATAGACATGAAAACATATAACAATGTATATACGTATAATCTTCAACATGAACAAAAAATAAACAAAATAAAGGTGAAATAATAAAACAACAATAAAAGTGAATAAATAGATAAAAAAGATAAATAACGAAATGCCAAAGAAAGAAAAAAATGTGACAAAAAATTTGGCCATCTTTGATGTAGGACTTCGAATACCAGGCTGGACGTATTTCACGTCCAGCCAGACATGCATCGTCCGGAACTATAAAAATAAATATGGTAAGGGTGCCCTGAGGTCTTACCTTTTAAGTTGCTTTCTCCGAAGTGCGTTAGGCCGTCACCGGAATGATTGCTGGTTCGCTGGTTGCTGTTTCTGGTTGATGGTTCACTGTTTTCTAGTTACTAGTTCATGGTTTTTTGGCTGTTGTTTGCGCTGCTTCTGGTCACTATTTACGCTACTTCTGGTCTCAACTTCGCTGTTTCTCCTCTTTGCTGTTTTGGTTGTTTTTCTCACTATTTTGGTGTTTTTCTCGGTGGTTGGCTGGTTATTTTTTTGGTTTATGGCTGGTTGTTTTTTCGGTGGTTGGCTGGTCACTGGTTGCTGTTTTTTCTTCTGGTTTCTGGTTGTTTTTTCAGTTTTTTTCTCTCTGTTTCTCGGTTTCTTTCTCTCTGTTTCTCAGTTTCTCAGTTTCTTTCTCTCCGTATTTTTTGGTGATCTTAGGGTTTTTTTCTTTCAGTTTTCCGCCCAAAAAGAAGAAAATGAGCCCCTCCATTGATGATGATTTGGTCCATTTTTATAATGATTTGAAGGGATCTCCAAATAGGGAAATAAATCATGTTTACTTGGGAAATATATTATCAAATTATTTTGGGAATAAAATCTCATAAATTTGGTGATAAGGAGATCTCAAATCTTTTTAAATTGGTGAGGATGGGATCCCAAAATCTCATTAAATTGGAAAGTGTTGATGATGGGATTTGGGCGTGGATTACATGGGCTGCATGGGCCGAGGGTGGATGGGCCGATTGCATGGGGTCTTGGGCCGAGGCTGGGGCTGGGGGCCGAGGCTATGGTTTGAAGCAGAAACTGACTGAGCGAATCCGAGGCTGGCTAGTGAGTCTGAATCTGATGAGGTGTTAATTTTGGAGGTTTTCCTTCCTTTCGGCATTCATTTTTCGCAACTTCCATAAATATTCAGGGAGTACCTCCATACGAAGCTCATCATCGGGCTCATGTAAAAATGCAGTGTCTAGATCAGGCCCGCAAGTAAATAAATGAAGGTGGTAAGCAGAGATGATTAGTTATCTTATCTCAAGAAACCCGATATAGATACGACCCTAAGCTACCCAGATTCTCACCCCTCAGTAATATCAGTTGAAGAAATTGTCCTAAAAGAGTCTATCTTATACCTATCTTACATAAGTAATAGACTCTACCAGGACATAGAGTACCAAAACGAGGACAACGATATCCATCGAGATGAAAAAACTTGTTCCAGCCTTTATCAACATAGATAAAGATTACCGTAAGAAAGCCCGACGAGAGTTTATCCTAAGACAAAAACAAAAGACATTGAAAGGTAGATCACCCAGAAAGGGTCCAAGGAAATTTTTGAAGTTAGAAAGAAAAAAACCTAATATTGTTCAAGAATCTAGGCAAGCCAGCACAAGGCTTACAATATTAGTAGAATTCCACAAAATAGACCAAACGTAGTAGAATCCATAGATTAGACCAATGTCAGTAGAAATTCATGAAAGATTAAAAGGACAGACCCATGGGATTGGAGATACTCATGAGTTAAAAAAGTACCACTACGAACATCAATGTTAAATGACTTAGCTGTAGCCTATAGCAAGAGTAGAGAGCAGAAATCTAGAAAGAAGCTCAGAAGAATGGACCAACACTAGCCTCGGTAGCACATTTTAGAACCAAGAGATAGAGTATGGAATAAGGGTGGCAGAAAATCCCGAAACCCGGCCCGGCCCGGGGTGGAAAAAGCCCGGCCCGGGCCTTAAAATGAAGCCCGGCTCGGGCTCGGGCCCAGGCCAAAATAAAAAAAAACATAAATAAATTATATATATTATATATATATTTTAATATGTTTGTATCATTTTTATTTATTTTTAGCATTTAAATTGTTAATTTATCAATGAAACTTGTGATTTATTTATAAATTGTCTTTGTATATAGTGTAAATTTATTTATATTTATATATATTTATTTTTTTTAATTTTTTTTTAAAATTCGGGCCCAAAAAAAGCTCGGGCCCGAGCCCGGCCCGGCCCGGAAGACTCCCGGGTCGGGCTTTTCCCGGGCCCGAGCTTTTTTTTTTGTTGGCCGGGCTCAGGCCGGGCTTGTCAAAGCCCGGGCCCGGCCCGTTGCCACCCTTAGTATGAAGATATTAAAGGGATATGCGGAAAGTAACAATGAAGTTCAGTATGTATAGTAACATAGATAATATAGCTTGAAGACAGAAACAATAATGGAGACCTCAAAATAGGTGATAAAAGTTGTGGAACCCTAAGACATAGAGTAGTCGACCCAAGACCTAGCAGAACGAATGGAAACTCTTCCTTCTAGTAGCCATGACTCTAGTATGTATATAGACAAATAACCAGACCATCATCAAGCTTAAGTAAATAAAAAAATGCGTATTCACAGATCTCTATGGAATGCATGTACTCACCCCTCAACTTAGAGCCCAGTAAGGAGAAAAACCAGTAAATAAGAATATTTGACAGAATAGACGGATCACAAGACGACTAGATGACTGAACCAATAAGTTCAACGGAACACACATATAAGAATCATGAGATGGCAATATTCTATATGAGATAGAATAGTTTGAAGTCACAGTAAGTCAAGCCAAATCTAGAAGTCATCGTAGAACTGGAAGCCCGTAAGGGATTAAAGGCTCAAAAGAGCGAAGGAATCAGAGAGAGCTATTCTCAGGAATATAATATATGACTTATAAAGAGCCTCATTGTACTGGGATGAAAGAACTAGTAGGAGAATAACACCTGAACCAAAAGTTTTAGTATAGATGTCCTAAGCGATCGAAGTTGATAGAGTTCCCAGGGGAAGAAAGTGTTGGGTTTTCTAGGTCAACCAAGATCATTAAGCATATGAAAGTGTGAATACGCAAAGTAAGTAGCGAAATACTCACTTTGATCGGCTTGGATGTCAGTGTAGAGTTCAAAAACTTTTGCCTCATTGTGTTGTGCTCCAAGCTCCTCTTTGATGTTGAATCAATGCTCCAGCTTTGATATTTGATTCCAAGCTCAATGATAGGTTTCCCAACACCTTTGAATGACTCCTTAGATGTGCTAGCACCTTGATTTTGAAGCAAAATCAAGAAGCAAGAACCCTAGGTTCCGCCAACGGAGAAAAAGAGGCCCATTTTCGCCTTGGGAGAGAAAGAGATTGTGTTTTTTTTTTTTCAAGTTGTGTAATTGATTTCTAAAATCAATTATGCCATATACCAAATCCAAGTTGTATAAGTCTCACAATCAAATTAAATAATGCTTTGTTTTACATCTGTTTTGGGGTTGGTGCTCAGAGCGCCAATTCCCGGTTGTATTTCTGTTAATACTTCTGTAAAAATTATTATTATGAATAATATATGCAGTTTCTATAATATAATCTATCTTTCTATATGGTAAAGACGTAATGACCCAGAATGATTAGTCATGATACAGTTGCAAAAGCGTCGCAACGGACATTGAGAAGTATCATGACGTTGTCATTCTCAGACAGTTCCTGGTCAAGGTTTACACTACTTGGTCAGTATAGTAAACCCGTTGAGACCGGTACATGTCGTATACTGGAATATATGATTCCAATGGTTTCTCAATGAACCATTAGTCTTGGAGACTAGTATAGACGTGTAGGTGTTTATAGCGGATAAACACTGAACGACTCACCGAAGATTCTTAATGGATGGTACACCAGCGTCAATAAGAATCTTCTTGGGTTGAGTAGCACTTGTGATTCTTAGACTTGAGATGCCATTGTGGGCACATGAGACATCTTCTACACTTAGACGGCAGTCACGTCACCGATCTATTTAGATCAGACCTCCGCCTGTTCGTTGGGTGTAGATTGATCCTCAGGGTGTCCTATGTGTATCAAGATAGGATCCGTCAGTTCTGTGTATCAGAGCATAGGTAGTCCATATGATTAGCAATCAGATAAAACCATGGGCCCGTGGTAAAGTTTAGAAGCTAGTTCTAAACATTCTTTTAGAGATTGCTAATAGAATAGTCGACTGGATAATCCCGATAGAGATTTGACGTTTACATCTATATCTCTGGGATTTATCCGGATACCTGTGACGGAGGAATTATACATTTTCCATGACCTCGACCTGTATGGTTCAGCGAGATTATCCGTGATCGTCATAATCTACGGGTGGATAGATTATGGACACGAAATTTGATTTCGTGACGGATATACCTGAATCTAGAGAGTCTCAATAATGAAACATACTCGTAGAGCACTAGAGCAACATTAATAAATAATATTGATTATTTTTATAAAGTCGTTTAAAGGTTAAACGCAAGATACGTGCTAAAGAGACTAGATAGTCATTTGCTTAATTATTGTGTATTTACATTTAATACTTGATTAATTTAAATACACATTAATTAATAGTCAAAATGAGTTATTTGACTTTTTCCTAAATGAATATATTTTTTAATATTAATGTAAATATTATACATATATTTAATATATTTGTATTTTTAATTAATTAATTATTTAATTGTTAAATGATTAAATTAATTAAAATATAAATATCTTACATTAGGATATTTGTAGTAAATGACATTAGTTGCTTTTGTTGACTTAAATAAATATCTAATAAAGTTGTTATTTAGATATTTAGGCAAGTTGACCAAATTAGCTTGAAATGAAAATGAAATTCAGTCTTATATTTTGTATATGTGAAATTCGGCCAAGGCCTTATTGTTGCAAGTATAAATTGATTTTCATTTCACTTTACACTTAACCTAATACACTTTACCAAATAAACTCCATTGAAGAAAACTAAGGAAAGCTTGAGAAAAGAAAGACAAATCAAAGAAAGCTTGGATTTTAGTAAGTTTTTCAAACTTACTATTAGAGAGGATTGTTCCTTAGGTCTAGGCTTCAAATGTGATGTTCTTAGATTATTCTTTCTTTATTTCTTTGGTTTTTGTTGATGGAAGTTTGATGAAGTGTTGAGCATGTATGGTGAAGGAAGTTGTGACTATTGTAGTTGTAAACTTTCTTTAAGGTTTTTGAAACCATGTTGCTAATCTAGAGTTATTGACCCACTCTTAAATGACCTAGATTTGATCTTGAGTTGTTTCATTGTGTTGAGACTTGGATTGGATGGAAGAATGATGATTGAAGTAATTGATTTAATGTATTTGGTCTAATTTGTCCAATTTGTGGAAATTGAAAAATTAGGGTTCTGACCAATTCAAATTTGGGGCTTTTCATATATGTTGTGTATTTGTGTGTGTATATGATGCATATAAAGTTTCATGTTCATTGGATTACATCTGATGTGTTTTGATGCATGAAATGACAAAGTGCACAAATGGCACCCTAATGGTGCTCTCGGCTTTGGAGTTAATTGGGGATTTTTTTGCTTTGGTGTTTTGATGTTTTGAACATGCTAAGTTCATCTTAGAAATGATTTAGAATCATTCAAAATTGATTAGATCAATTTCGGACTAAAATGGACAAAAATACAAAGCAAGGGTAATTTGGTAAATTCACTTAAATATGATTTATTGAATTTTATTTCATAATTTGATTATTGGAATATTAAATAAATATGTTTATTTAATTAATCCGAGAAAAAGTTTTGAAATCTGAAAATCGGATTTTCACCGCTTCCGCTGCGTTACCGGATTCACCCCCTAAAAACCCCTACAAAATGGTATCAGAGCGAGTCTGATTCTAGGCCACCTAATATGATTAGCCTTCATTGAATCAATGTTTAATCATGTTTTCTTGACTTTATGCATGCTTATTAGGATCTAAATTGGTTAGATTTTAGGGTGTATGACACTTAGCGGAAAATCCCTAATTAATAAGGTTTGAATGTAATTATGTATTTGATGCATGTATATGGTCCGTCTTGTCAATACGGTTTATGAATACTTCTTCTTTGTGACTACATCCGAGACCGTGCCTCTGCTGTGAGGATGTAGCCGATAAAGATTTATTTATACCGGATGTATATCAGATACTAGGTAAATTCAAGTAAAAGCGGAATTCTGAACGTGCCCTAGCTGTCAGGATTACGTAAGTAACTTGAGTTTATCATTGACGAGTTTAACCTTGGTACGTCTCCTTGTGGGCCTGCCTTCGCAGCGACAACGAGAAACGGCCAGGACCGGATACTTAGGAGTCATTAGTGAATGATTGACAAATGAGTTGTCTACCTTGATGATATACGTAGGCGAGACCGTGCCTCTGCTGTGAGCCGAAATATATTCACGGGATCCACTTTTCACTATTAGTATTTAATTTAATTATTAAATATTTGTATTCTGTTTTGGGATTACAGTATTGCATGATTTAGTGGGAGGGGCATATTAGATTAAAAATCCATGATCTAGTTTATGCTTTTGATATTATATGAAACTGCTTTAATTTCTGCTAACCGTTTTTCGTGATCTATATGATAGATTGGCGATGGCGGCACAATCCACAAATCAGTTTGCGCGTATGCTTGATGCGAACAAACTGAAAGGCGCTGAGAACTTTGCAGACTGGGAATTGGATTTGAGGATTGTCCTCGATTCCGAAAAGCTGGGTTATGTTCTTGAGGGTCCGTTGCCCCTTGCAGTGGGTGCGGATGCTTCGGAGGAGGAACGCCAAGTTTTTGAAACTTGGAAGGATGATGATTTAAGGGTTAAATCATACATCCTTAGTTCACTGTCTCCGAAACTCAAGCAACAGTACTATGGTATGCTAGATTCCTATAGTATGATGACGCGATTGAGACAATCGTTTGAGAACCAGAAACAAGTGATTGTTCACAAAGTCGCCATGGAACTGTTCCATGCGCGTCTGGATGAGGGGCAGAGTGTTAGCCCACATGTTCTTCAGATGATCGATTTGATCGATCAATTGAGGCAACATAATCTCATCTTGAATGACATTCTCGGTAGGAGTGTCATTCTTGGTTCACTACCAGCTTCATTTCGCCAGTTCGTGATGTACTTCAACATGCACGGGACTGTCTGTACCTACCAGGAGCTACATAGGATGTTGCTCACGGCAGAAGAGGACCTTAAGAAGGGAGTACCGACTCGCCCTCCTAGAACTACTTCTCTTTCGGCTTCTTCCCAAGGATGGTCCAAGGGAAAGAACAAGAAAGGCAAGAAGAAGAAGAAGGCTTTTGGTCCTCAACAACAGGCGAAGATTGCAAAGCCCAAAAGGGCTTCTGAAGACAAATGCCACCACTCGGCGCAAAGTTGGGCACTGGAAAGGAACTGTCCTGATTACATTGCCCAAGTGAGGAGAGACAGAGCTTCTACATCAGGTACTTTTATTTTTCCAGTTATTGATTTATCTTTGGCTTGTGAAGCCGTTACATCCAGCTGGATTTTAGATTCTGCTTGTCCCATTCACATTTGCAATTCGTTGCAGGTGCTGAAGGAAAGTAGGAAACTGAAGCCTGGAGAGATGCAGTTGCGGTTCGGGAGTGGAGACTCTTTGGATGCAGTTGCAGTGGGAGTATGCGAGATCTCATTGCCGAATGGGACACTTTTGTTATATGACTGTCATTTTGTACCGGGATGTGTCGCAAATATTATATCACTTTTTGTATTAGATACAGAAGGCTTTTGTATTAATATTAAGAATAGTTCTTTGTATTTATATGATAAAAATAATATTCAAATCCTTTGTTGTCCAAACCAGCATGTCATTATACATTGCAAACTTCAAAAGATATATTAAATACTGGAGTTAATAATGTTTACCTGTAATTAATAATACTGAACTTTGGCATATGAGACTTGGTCACATTGGCGTTAAACGCCTTACCCAATTGGTTAGGAATGGTTTGATATCAGATCTTACCATTGAATCCTATCCAACTTGTGAATCCTGTATTCAGGGTAAGATGACCAAAGCCCCATTTTCTGGTGTTGGACACCGCGCCACTAACTTACTGGAACTCGTACATTCTGATGTATGTGGTCCACTAAGTCAAACTGCTCACAGTGGTTATTCGTACTTCGTTACCTTTACCGATGATTTGTCACGGTACGGTTATGTGTATTTGATGCGACATAAATCGGAAACCTTTGAAAAGTTCAAAGAGTTCCGAAATGAAGTAGAAAACAAACTGGTAAATATATTAAATGCCTTCGATCAGATCGAGGCGGTGAATATATGAGTGGTGAGTTCATGGATTATATGAAGGAGAATGGGATTCTCGCTCAATATACTCCTCCAGGTACACCACAGCACAATGGTGTATCTGAAAGGAGAAATCAGACTTTATTGGATATGGTCCGATCGATGTTGAGTTTCACAGATTTGCCCTATTACTTATGGGGCTACTCTCTCTTAACAGCCGCACATCTTTTGAATAAGATTCCTTCAAAGGCTGTTTCTACGACACCGTATCAGATATGGTTCGGTAGGAGACCAAATCTTAATTATATTAAGGTTTGGGGTTGTCCTGCCTATGTCAGGATGACTCAGCAAGATAAGCTTTCGCCTCGAGGGCAAAAGTTTAGGTTTGTTGGATATCCTTCGAATACGAGGGGATATCTGTTCTATGATACCGAGCATCGCTTCGCAAAATTTCTAAAAGTAGAATTTTTGTCAGAAGGTGGTAATCATAGACAGGTTGAGCTTGATGAAGTCCAACCTGAAAACAACGAACCAACGGAGGAACCTGAAGTTCAAGTAGATGAAGGACCTTCAACACACACACTCCGTAGGTCGGAAAGGTATCTAGACCTCCTGAACGCTTGTATTTGATACAAGAAAAGAGTCTGGATGTTCTCTTAGTTGAAGAGACAGATCCTTTCACCTATAGAGAATCGATGTTGGACATCGACTCCGTGAAATGGCAAAGTGCCATGAAATCCGAGATAGACTCAATGCATGAAAATCAAGTTTGGGACTTGATTCCGCTTCCCGAAGGAATTGTTCCTATCGGTTGTAAATGGGTTTACAAGAGGAAGCGCGGGCCTGACGGTAAGGTTGAAACTTACAAGGCCCGACTGGTAGCAAAAGGTTACACGCAGCGACCTGGCGTCGACTACGATGAAACTTTTTCGCCGGTAGCAATGCTTAAGTCTATCCGATTTTGCTTTCTATAGCTGCGTATCATGACTACGAGATTTGGCAAATGGATGTCAAAACGGCTTTTCTAAATGGATTTCTTGATGAAGAAATCTATATGGAACAGCCGGAAGGTTTACTAGCGAACGAATCGGGTATGGTATGTAAGCTTAAGAAGTCCATTTATGGACTTAAACAAGCTTCACGAAGTTGGAATCTTCGATTCGATGAGATTATTAGATCGTCTGGTTTTCTCAAGAATTCGGAAGAATCCTGTGTGTATCAGAAGGCCAGTGGGAGCATGGTCGTATTTTTAGTCCTATATGTTGATGACATCCTAATCATTGGGAATGATTTAGGTATGTTGCAAAGCGTCAAAGCGTACCTCTGTAAGAATTTCTCCATGAAGGACCTGGGAGAAGCTTCCTATGTTTTAGGGATAAAACTCTATAGAGATAGACAAAGAGGCTGATTGGGTTATCCCAATCAACGTACGTAGATAAGATCTTGGAACGGTATAGTTTGGTAACTGTAAGACAGCAAACATACCGTTCAGACATGGGATTCATCTTTCCAAGAAGATGTGTCCACAAACAGAAGATGAGAAGGTTAGAATGTCTAACCAACCTTATGCTTCGTGTTTGGGTAGCATAATGTATGCCATGTTATGTACGAGGCCTGATATCAGTTTCGCTGTTAGCGTAACTAGTCGATATCAGTCCAATCCAGGTAATGACCATTGGATGGCCATTAAACATATCCTAAAGTATCTTAAAGGTACTAAGGATAAGTTAATAGTTTATGGAGGAAACGAACTGCAGGTTAATGGGTATACAGACTCCGATTTCCAATCGGATCCCGATGATAGAAAGTCTACATCTGGATTTGTCTTTACCCTTAACGGAGGTGCAGTTTGTTGGAAGAGTTCCAAACAGGGATCGACAGCTGATTCCACCACTGAGGCGGAATATATTGCAGCTTCTGAAGCTGCAAAAGAGGCTGTGTGGATAAAGAACTTTATCACAGAATTGGGAGTTGTCCCAAGTATCGAGAATGCGATTCCGTTATACTGTGATAATACTGGAGCCATTGCGCAAGCAAAGGAACCGAGGGCGCATCAGAAGTCGAAGCATGTGGAACGCAAGTACCACATCATTCGAGAGATCGTGTCGCGAGGGGATATTGTCGTGTGCAAGGTACCGAGTGAAGATAATGTAGCAGACCCGCTGACGAAGGCCATACCTCCGAAGTTGTTTGATAAACACGTGGAGTCGATGGGTATTAGATACAATCGATATTGGCACTAGAGCAAGTGGGAGATTTTGTTGGGGTTGGTGCTCAGAGCGCCAATTCCCGGTTGTATTTCTGTTAAATACTTCTGTAAAACATTATTATTATGAATAATATATGCAGTTTCTATAATATAATCTATCTTTTATATGGTAAAGACGTAATGACCCTAGAATGATTAGTCATGATACAGTTGCAAAAGCGTCGCAACGGACATTGAGAAGTATCATGACGTTGTCATTCTCAGACAGTTCCTGGTCAAGGTTTACACTACTTGGTCAGTATAGTAAACCCGTTGAGACCGGTACATGTCGTATACTGGAATATATGATTCCAATGGTTTCTCAATGAACCATTAGTCTTGGAGACTAGTATAGACGTGTAGGTGTTTATAGCGGATAAACACTGAACGACTCACCGAAGATTCTTAATGGATGGTACACCAGCGTCAATAAGAATCTTCTTGGGTTGAGTAGCACTTGTGATTCTTAGACTTGAGATGCCATTGTGGGCACATGAGACATCTTCTACACTTAGACGGCAGTCACGTCACCGATCTATTTAGATCAGACCTCCGCCTGTTCGTTGGGTGTAGATAGATCCTCAGGGTGTCCTATGTGTATCAAGATAGGATCCGTCAGTTCTGTGTATCAGAGCATAGGTAGTCCATATGATTAGCAATCAGATAAAACCATGGGCCCGTGGTAAAGTTTAGAAGCTAGTTCTAAACATTCTTTTAGAGATTGCTAATAGAATAGTCGACTGGATAATCCCGATAGAGATTTGACGTTTACATCTATATCTCTGGGATTTATCCGGATACCTGTGACGGAGGAATTATACATTTGCCATGACCTCGACCTGTATGGTTCAGCGAGATTATCCGTGATCGTCATAATCTACGGGTGGATAGATTATGGACACGAAATTGATTTCGTGACGGATATACCTGAATCTAGAGAGTCTCAATAATGAAACATACTCGTAGAGCACTAGAGCATTAATAAATAATATTGATTATTTATAAAGTCGTTTAAAGGTTAAACGCAAGATACGTGCTAAAAGACTAGATAGTCATTTGCTTAATTATTGTGTATTTACATTTAATACTTGATTAATTTAAATACACATTAATTAATAGTCAAAATGAGTTATTTGACTTATTCCTAAATGAATATATGTTTTTAATATTTAATGTAAATATTATACATATATTTAATATATTTGTATTTGATTAATTAATTAATTATTTAATTGTTAAATGATTAAATTAATTAAAATATAAATATCTTAGTTAGGATATTTGTAGTAAATGATTAGTTGCTTTTGTTGACTTAATAAATATCTAATAAAGTTGTTTTATTTAGATATTTAGCAAGTTGACCAATTAGCTTGAAATGAAAATGAAATTACAAGTCTTGTATTTTTATAGTGAAATTCGGCCAAGGCCTTATTGTTGCAAGTATATATTGATTTTCATTTCACTTTACACTTAACCTAATACACTTTAAAAATAACTCCATTGAAGAAAACTAAGGAAGCTTGAGAAAAGAAAGACAAATCAAAGAAAGCTTGGAATTTAGTAAGTTTTTCCAACTTGCTATTAGAGAGGAATATGTTCCTTAGGTTCTAGGCTTCAACATGTGATGTTCTTAGATTATTTCTTTCTTTATTTCTTTGTGTTTTTGTTGATGGAAGTTTGAATGAAGTGTTGAGCATGTATGGTGAAGGAAGGTTGTGACTATTGTAGTTGTAAACTTTCTTTTAAGGTTTTTGAAACCATGTTGCTAATCTAGAGTTATTGACCCACTCTTAAATGACCTAGATTTGATCTTGAGTTGTTTCATTGTGTTGAGACTTGGATTGGATGGAAGAATGATGATTGAAGTAATTGATTTAATGTATTTGGTCTAATTTGTCCAATTTGTGGAAATTGTAAAATTAGGGTTCTTGACCAATTCCAAATTTGGGGCTTTTCATATATGTTGTGTATTTGTGTGTGTATATGATGCATATAAAGTTTCATGTTCATTGGATTACATCTTGATGTGTTTTGATGCATGAAATGACAAAGTGCACCAATGTACCCTAATGGTGCTCTCGGCTTGATTAAAAATTGGGGATTTTGGTTGCTTTGTGTTTTTTGATGTTTTGAACATGCTAAGTTCATCTTAGAAATGATTTAGAATCATTCAAAATTGATTAGATCAATTTCGGACTAAAATGGACAAAAATACAAAGCAAGGGTAATTTGGTAAATTCACTTAATATGATTCATTTGAATTTTATTTCATAATTTGATTATTGGAATATTAAATAAATATGTTTATTTAATTAATCCGAGAAAAAGTTTTGAAATCTGAAAATCGGATTTCACACCGCTTCCGCTGCGTTACCGGATTCACCCCCTAAAAACCCCTACACAATCTTCCACCATCCACCAACTTCCATCAACCAAAAAGGCAAACAAGTTGACTAGTTGAATTGACTTGTGGGCTCCACTTAAATTCAAAATCCGAGTGGCCGCAACACTTCCGGACTCAGGTTCGTTAATTCCGAATTCACGAATTTTCCGTGCGACGTTAATTTAATTCAAATTTATCAATAATTATGGACAAACAAAATTACTATTCACGTCGCTCTATGAATTATTCTAAATAAATTCGTTCGTCCGAATTAAAATCTATTTTAATTCCGTATGAAATCTAATTTCATTTAATATATCGAATATTTATTTTATCGATTAATTCCAAATTAATCGTTCTCTCTCTATTAATTGAATTTTATCCCAGATAAAATTCTCCGTAATTAATCATAGATTAATTTTCTCTCTCTTCCAATTAATCCCAGAATAATTATGTTCGAGTCATACGTCATCGGTGAATCTTCGGGAAGCGACCCATGAGATCCCTGGATATGTTGGCAGTAAATCCGGTCATCGGAATATCCGAATACGTGCGTACCCGGTACCACGTTCTTACCGATTTACAAGACATGATTGGCTTATAGCAAAGCATCGTGCCTACCTTATTCTCCAGAAATATTCTTTTAAGGAATATGTAATATGTGTCAGGCGTAGTATACGTAGTATTGCGTATAGCGATCCAATATCGGATGTCACATGCTAGGCCTGAGGCTGGAATTGTGTCTGCCCCATACGAAATACATATCTGATCTCTGGTAACTAGTCTCTATAATCGGATAATCATGACCTAGTCATATTATCCCGATGACTGCAGTACTAAAGAGTACAGTTCTGTATCCTGCGTGATTATCATCTCCATATGACTGGAGTGATACTTCCATCTTGACATCACACCAATACACTACGATTCTCAGTATACCCAGAAGAGGCGTACACAGAACCTGTTAAAGCCCCGGACGACCAAAACCAAAGTATACTGATTGTCGCAAGTATTAGCGATGCAAGTCTCAGGTTAAGACCAAATACACTACCCTGATTCGGACTCCCATAGACACATAGTAATACTACCAATGAGATTCTGAGGGGTCTATCCAGAGTGAAACTGTTTTCGTACCATCGGTAAACACAACTTCCTATTACGCTTGCGTAAGTATCCAATACTTAAATATATGAGAACTATTCTGTTATGCTCCCACAATGCGCACAAGTGCAATACTAGTCTATTCTGCATTATCGATGTCCAATCTCGATAATACTACGACTAGGGATATTTTAATGATTAAACCTTAGTGGATTAATACTGTCTCATATCTTATTAATCCGGAACTAATCATATGGACTTTTATCATTTATATATCCCGGTAATCCAATTACAAATGATAAAAGAGCATTTTCCTTTGTCACATAGTTAATTTGTACAACAACACCATATTCTGTACAAATAGTGATACTATGGGTCATAATTGTCCAACAATCTCCCACTTGGCCTATAGCCAATAACTCAAGTGTCCTACACCTGAACTATGTACGGGTCGCTTAAATTTCTGCTGAGAAACAACTTTCGTCAGCGGATTTGCATGGTTATCATCTGATGCGATTTATACGATCATCACATCGCCACGATGTATGATCCGACGAATCAGTTGAAACCATTTGAAGTATATATTTGGATCGTTGATGAGACCATTAATTCTTTAGCCTGTGCTGTAGCCTAGCTCAGCTGCTAACAGAACTGCTCATAATCTAATTAGGAATTTTACAGATCCAAAATTGCTTCTTTTGCTGCCTCAGCTGCAGCAATATTCCGCTTTTGTTGTTTATTCGGCAACATTATCTTGCTTGGAAGATTTCTAGCTCACTGTTCCGATATTCAAACTATACAGTACCCTTATTGCGACTTACAGTCGTTATTTTTGGTTTGGAAACTTGCAGCAGTGAACCCAGTCACTTCAAGTTCTTATTCTCCACAGCTTAAGATAGCATCATTAGTTCGTCTAAGATACTTAAGGATGTTCTTAACATCAATCTAGTGACTATCACTTGGATTGGCATGATTGTGACTCCATATGCTCAAAGCATATTAGACACCAGGTCGCGTACATATAATTCAATGTACGAGTTCTCGGAGAGTGCCAACAACTTTTAGATCTATCCCACTAGATCCTTATTCCTAGAATAAATGTTGTCTCTCCCAAGTAATCTACGGAGAATTTTAATGAAAGCCAAGCTTTCACCGATTGTATTATGGGAATGTCATTTCCAAGAAATGACATGTCATAATTATATGGGACAATCATTTTCAGTACGCTCCCACTAACCTTCTTATATACACAAGAATCATTTTCGTTTTGAATTAAATCATATACCATTATGATTACATCAAAACGCTGGTTCCAAGAACGCAATGCTTGCTTCAATCCATAAATGGATCGAATTAACTTGCAAACCTTGTTTGCATGTTTCGGTACGACAAAACCGTCAGGATGTTGATAAACATCCTCCAAACAGAAAAGTTGTATATCTTCATCTTAGCTTTCCGGTGATATAAAATTCATAAAAATCAGAGATCTTATGAAAAGGTTATGCCTGAAATACTAATGACTGTCCGAGTTGTATTTTTGGTTAAATTCCATATCGGAACTGCGAAGAATTATCGATTACCCAAAAAGTAATTTTGTGAGCATGTACGTGCTTAAACATGATTTACATTATGTATCATACCTTCCATTGCGTAATAGTCGTCAAGATTATCTGGTGTTACAAATGGCTTTTTTTGTTTTCCTTTTATAAAAAACAAAGTCAAGTATATCCGTAAAGGGTATTAGCAATATTGATTTTCAAAAAAATAAAATAAAATCATTTAATATTTATTTTATAATTTATCAAAAATGAGATAATTCTAATATTTGATATTTTAAATACTTTCATCAAAATTTCAACTTTTGAAATCAAGATAAATAAAAAAAGAAAATATATATTATCTCATTAATAGTTGATTAATCAAATATTAATTTGTAATTATCAACTAATAAGATAATTATTTTAAAAATAATTTTTAAAATTTTCAACTTTTGAAAATATTATCTCAATTAATTAAATTTTAATGAATCAAATTAATTAAATATTAATTAATAAAATTTTCATAATTTAATAAATAGATACACTATCTATTTGTAACGGCCAAAATTTTACGATCTAGTTAAATTAAAATCTCGGTGGCCCTGATAAAATTTTTCTAAGATGAAAAAATAATTTATTGGAAAATGAAATTTAGTTTGGTGGGCTAATGGGCTTTCATGAATTTGGGCATGCAAATGTTACATCTAAATGGGCTTATGGACTTCGTATGGAATTGGCAAACGCGTCAGGTGTATAAAGGAAATAATTTAGGTGCAGCTAATAAATGGGCCTATTAGGTACACTCCACTAATTGATAAATACATTCAAGTCCAAAAGAAGGTAAAACAACCAAGCCCAATTGTCCTACATTTTCGGCCCATTAGATAAACAATTAAATTCAAAATATAAATATTGGGCAACCCTCGACTCTCAAGTTGGCTTTTGGTTGAGTTAGACCATGAATTTCAATAGAGATGAGCCCGACCAAACTTAGCAAAATCTTGGAGATTGAGAAGAAAAAATAAATAAATAAAAAACCCCAAGAGAGTGAATTAAGCTGTAGAGTGTAATTTGAGCAAGAAATCTAAATGGGTAAGGTAAGAAAATTTTGATTCAAAATTTTTATATGGTTGTTGTTGATGATTGAGTTGCGTAAGTATATTGTTGTTATTATGAGATTATTATAAGTACGATTTAGGAAATCCTAGAAATCTTTTTGGATAGTAGTTTATGATGAGAATGTTAAGAGATGAGAATAAGTGTGCAAGTGATGATGATGGAGATATTATTGATAATGTTATTGTGCAGTGAAATGAATCAAATGGTGACTTGATTTGTGAATGGATTTCGGCAACAAAAGGGCAGCGTTTTGTTTGTATTTCATGATTGATAATGTGTGGTAGTAATTCTAGGGTGCACACTACTAATGGCTGGATTAGATAAAATTAATAAACAGTGAGTTAGTGATGATTAGGCAACGATTTTGGTTTTCTGGAATTCTGAACAGGCAGTAGCTTGTATTTTTATAAAATGAATTCTAGATCTCCGATTGGGACCGTAAAATTTTACGTAAACTAGATATGATAAAAACTAATATATTTGAAAAGTAGAATTTTTGGATGAAAGATGAAATTATAGACAAATTCACAATTTAGAAGTTCCGAATATGACCTGATGCTATTCTCCATTGAATAAGGTACAAAAATTCGATTATATCTTGTGTTTGGTAGATTGAAATTGAATTCCATAAAAGTTTCAGTAATATAGATACATTAAGGACCAACATATTCAAAAATTAAAATTTTTGTACTTAATATGGATTTGAAACAAAATTTTGAAGTTGGCTGTCCTGCAGTTTCGCCAGGTTCTGTTTCCCCTGAACAGCTTGTAAAAAATTTCTTATAACGTGAGTTTCCATAATCGAAACTGTGACCCGTAAGAATCAACATAAACTAGATACACTAGGGACTATTATATTAAAATTTCAGTCCTTGATTCCATCCCAATTAGTTGTAGTGAATTTTCAAAGTTAACTATTGAGCAGATGATTTTAACGATTAGGCATAAATTGAAATTTCGCTACCGCACTTCCGTAACTCCGAATCTAGGTCCATAAAATCCTTAGATAACTTGAATACCCTGAATTTTAGTGAATTGGGGATTTCATGTGTTGTATAGCCTAATTAATGTTTAAGAATTATTTTGCCATATCTAGTCTAATGAGTTCGATTTACTATATGTTACTAACATGAGCTCACAATATTAACAATTCTATAGTGAGTTTCTGGACAATCATCAAACTCTGTGAGTGGATTTCTATATTTTTGTTATATTGTGATTTTTGATTTAATGTTGTGATATTTGAAGTTATATTTATAAGCATTTTAAAAGAAAGGATTTCAGATATTCGTTTTGAATATGTTCATGATTATATGTTTCAGTCTCGATGCACGAAAATATTTTAATGTTTTTAAACCATAAAACTCTGTTTCCGTCGAGACGCTTGAAAAATCATTTTCGTTACAGTGCTTGATAGTTGTACGTTTTGGACCCTCCATGACGCTTGTATATGTTTCGTTCCGGCTCTATCGGGGCGCTTGTTATGGGGTTCTGGCCATCTGAAAATGGCTGGCCCACTACCCTCTGTCGATATGGTGTTGTTCGGACATTGCCCGATCTTTGCTCATGACTTGGGTAATTGACGCTTGTTGATTTTGATGAGATTATTTCAAAAAAGCATGATATGAGATTTTATAAATAGTTTTAAGATTCTGATGAGTTTGTACATGTGGATTTTTATTTGATTATAATATTTTTTTATATCCACTCACCAGGTCGTTCAAACGATATTACCCACAGCTCCACATTTTATTTTGCAGGTAGTTTTATCTGGTGAGCCATAGCCGAACAAGATCCTGTGATCGAGGAATTGAGTTTACTGCAGTCACTAGAGTCTGGGTCCGTCATGCTAAGATTATTGTTCGCATTCAGATAGAATGCATGTATGTTGGTGTGAGTCAAGTTTAAATGTATATAATGTTATTTATATAAAGTATAAGTATTTATTTAATGTCAGTGAGTTTTTTCTTATAACATTAATTAATTCAGGAAATAGTTTAATAAATATCTGTTATGGTAACATAGTTAAAGAATTATTCAAGGAAGCTTAGAATTGGTCAGAGGCTCAAGGTGGTGGTGAGGATCCATCATATGCCGCTAACGTCTTCGCACTGGGGATGTGTAACCTCCCAGTTTTCGTAATACAATTACAAAATTTATTTGTGTGTTGCGTGACATCTTTAAGAATTCAAATGTGCATTATTAGTATGTTATTACTTTAATAAATTATTTTAGAAACACAAAGTGAAAATTTTTCAGTTTCGTTGTGTATTTAAATTTTAACGTGATTCGGACAACCTTCGATATTTTAGCCGTAACATTTTCATACGATGTCAAATTTTGATGAACGTTATATCTTCGAAAAGCTTAGACCAAGCGCTACAACTTTTATGTTTATAATATTTCTAAATTCAGAACAGAATCAAGTCAAAATTGTATGTTCTCTAGGATGAATAGTGAAAAATGAGTTTGCCTTAGATAGTGACACATGGCTTAATTAAAGCCACTCTTTTAACAATAAAAAATCAGCCCCATGTATAAAAATACTTCACTATTCATCTCCTCTCTCTCTTCAAAAAAAAAAAAAAAAAAAGAAACAAAATTTACCCTCCCTTAAACTCAAAGAAATGATCCAAACTTCATCCTGTCACATGCAAAGTTTTGAAGGAATAATGATGGTCCCAAGCTCAAACTCACTCATGTAGGCTTATTTTCTTATTTTCTTTCTTTATTTTTCAGATTTGAGCATGAAACTAAAACCCTCAATTTGCACCTAGTGAATCCTAAGACTTCCTTTTAGCATTTTGGCTTCAATAAAGTTGTTGGAATACATGTTTGAACATTTCATGATGATTTAGATATGGATTAAGATTCTAATTTTTTCCATAAAAATGAAGGGCTGACTGATTTTTTTTATTAGAAAAGGGGGATTGCCTTGTGTTTTTGGTTAATGATTGATGATGATTCTTGATTTTGATGATGATGTGATGAGGGTTTACCTTGAATTTAGTTGAAGTTTCAAAATTTCCAAAAACATTTCTTTAGGGAAAATTACATAGAGGTGTAGAAGGGTAGATTTTTAGACTTTAAATAGTAAAAAAATAGAGTTTAAGATGATTCTTGATTTGTGTGGTTTTGTGTAGAAGAAAAAAATTCAAGTTGATATTTTTATAGATATGGCCGATTGTAGACTTGTGTAGTAGGAAATTGTTTTTGTTGATTTTAGTAATGGTTAGTGTTGGTTATGTTTTTCATTTCATGATGTTAATGTTGGGAAGCGGCCGCGAGTGCGCAGCGGAAAATAAAAATTATTATGCCGCTTTCCCTTTGCTCAAGACCCATTTGTTTTGATTATTCTACAAGCCTAGGCATGTTACTATATATTCTAAGCATAAAACTCATAAAACATGCAAAGAACATAAACCTAAACATGCTAACTATCATAAGAACTCTAAATAAAATAAAGAAAGAAAAAGACTTACTTGAACCGTAGACTCCTCTAGTCCTCCCTCCAATCTACAAGCTTTTCTCGAACTCAGCAAGCTCTTCCACGTTCCAAAGAGCCACCCAAGTGTGTGGCCTCCAAAGATGCACACACCAAAGCCAAAACTCGACGGCAAGACTACGCTAGTAGCCTATGAGATCGACTACCCCACTTAAGGGCGGGTTATATCATCATGCTAAGCTCTCCGCTTTGTGAACACCTAGATTATTCACAAAACTATGACTAGGAACATTTAAGAGTAATGATTCTCATAAGGCGCGTAAGCCATCGTCTTATTACTCCATGGGCTTTATTACAGTGTTGATGATTCATATAAGTTATATAAGACACGTATAATAAAGATTGCCATTTTATTAATTAATGAAAATATTACAAATACATGTACATATAGCCCATCCACAAGTTGGGTATATGGCATATCCCTAACAATCTCCCACTTGCACTATAGCCAACTAGTATGAATTTGGACACCATACTCTCGGGTGTGCCTATCATGCTTTTGTTGAGTCAACCCTTTAGTCAGATAATCTGCAAGATTATCTTCTGTGGGTATTTTCTCTATAATAACTTCTTTTCTCTCAACAATCTCCCTGATGAGATGAAATCGCCTGAGTACATACTTGGATTTTTGGTGGGACCTTGGTTCCTTTGATTGAGCAATGGCGCCCGTGTTGTCACAGTACATTGTGACGCCATTCTTTATCATGGGAAGCACTTCCAGCTCTGTGATGAACTTCTTTATCCAGACTGCTTCTTTAGCAGCCTCAGATGCTGCAATATACTCGGCTTCAGTGGTGGAGTCCGCTGTAGTTGACTGGTTTGAGCTTTTCCAACTGACAACACCGCCATTCAAAGTAAACAGATATCGTGTTTGCGATCTGCTGTCATCCCTATCGGTCTAAAAGTTCGCATCACAGTAACCAATGACTTTCATCTCAGAACAATCTCTGTATGTTAAAAACACATCCTTAGTTCTTCTCAGATACTTGAGGATTGTTTTGACAAATGCCCAGTGTTGCTCACCAAGATTTGCTTGATACTTGCTCGTTATGCTAAGAGCATAAGAGACATCAGGTCTTGTACATAGCATGGCGTACATGATCGATCCTATTGCTGAAGCATAAGGGATCCTACTCATACGCTCTCTATCTGAAGGAGTATGTGGACACTGCTATTTAGATAATTTGATTCCATGACAAATAGGTAAATTATCTCTTTTGGAATCTTCCATTTTGAATCTTTTCAAAAATTTATCTATGTACGTAGATTGAGAAAGTCCTAACAACCTCTTAGATCTATTACAGTAGATCTTAATACCGAGGATGTAGGCTGCTTCTCCCAAATCTTTCATGGGGAAATTCTGAGATAACCATTGCCTGATGGCTTACATCATGGGAATATCATTCCCGATGATTAATATGTCATCGACATATAATACAGGAAATACAACAACACTCCCACTACTTTTCCTGTAAACACAAGGCTCGTCTACATTTTTGATGAAGTCAAATTCTTTGATTATCTCATCAAATCGTATATTCCAACTTCTGGAGGCTTGCTTGAGTCCATAAATGGATCGTTTAAGCTTGCATACTTTATTATGATCATCCTTAGATGCAAGCCCCTCAGGTTGTGTCATATAGACTTCCTCTACGAGGTTCCCATTAAGGAAAACTGTTTTGACATCCATCTGCCAAATCTCATAATCAAAGTGTGCAGCTAGTGCCAGTAAAATTCGAATGGACTTTATCATTGCAACAGGCGAGAATGTTTCGTCATAGTCAATTCCTTGGATTTTTCTACAACCTTTCGCCACCAACCTAGCCTTATAGGTTTGGATGTTGCCTTCTGCATCAGTTTTACGCTTGTAAATCCACTTGCAACCTATGGGTTTTATCCCTTCAGGTGCATATACCAAGTCACAGACTTGATTCTGATACATAGAGTCTATTTCGGATTTCATGGCCTCAAGCCACTTGACTGAATCAATGTCACACATTGCTTCGTCATAACTGGTGGGATCGTCATTATCAATGACCTGACCATGTTCCTCATCAATATGGAAACCATATCTTTCAGGCTCATGTCTTTCCCTACCAGACATTCTGAGTTCATAACCTTGTGGTTGTTCCGTCGCTGCCCTTTTGAGGGGCCTGGGGTTTAGTTCTATGTTAGTTTGTTCTTCTCGTACCTCATCGAGGTCAAGTCTACTCCCACTATATTTCTTGAGAAGGAATTCATTCTCTAAAAATTTAGCATTTCGTGAGACAAATATTCTTTGTTCATTTGGGACGTAGAACACGTATGCTCTTGAGTTCAAGGCATATCCTACAAACTTACATTCAACTTCCCTATCATACAATTTGTTTGTTTGTGTGAGCTTGACATATGCGTCACATCCCCAAACTCTTAGATAACTAAGACTAGGACGTTTCCCAGACCATAACTCATATGGTGTTTGACTAACAGTCTTGGAAGGAACTTGGTTTAGTAGTAGTGTTGCAGTTTCTAAAACAAGACCCCAAAATGAAAGAGGTAGATCCGTGCCTAGCATCATTGATCGGACCATATATAATAATGTCCGATTTCTCCTTTCGGAGACCCCATTATGTTGTGGAGTTCCCGGAGGAGTCCATTGGGAAACAATGCCATTTTCTCTCAAGTAATCTTGAAATTCGTTGCTTAAGTATTCACCACATCGGTCAGACCTTAGTGACTTAATACTTTTATTAAGCTGGTTTTCTACTTCAGCCTTGAAGTCTTTGAATTTCTCAAAGGCTTCAGATTTGTACCGCATAAGGTACACATACCCATATCGCGAATGATCATCGATAAAGGTAATGAAGTAGGAGAATCCACCTCTAGCGATGACTGACATTGGTCTGCATATATCAGAGTGTATGAGTTCTAATGTCTCCTCTGCACGCTGTCCTTTACCTTTGAAGGGTAATTTGGTCATTTTACCAAGTAAACAAGACTCACAAGTTCCATAAGTTTTATATTTGAAGGGTTTGAAATACCCATCCTTATGTAGCTTAGTTAATCTGGTTTCATTGATATGACCTAAGCGACTGTGCCATAGAAGTGATTCATTGAGATTATTCGAGTTAACGTTGTATATATTAGAGGTTGAACATTCTTTGTTAGTTTGTAAGACATGGATACCATTATTCAAAATACCATCTCCATATTTTATTTCATTGAAATAAATAGAAAATTTATTACAACTTATTAGGCATGAAAATCCTTTATTACGTAAATAAGAATTGAAATGATGTTCTTTACTAGAGAATGTACATAAACTCAATCTTCTAAGTCTAAAACTAAACCATTCGGTAAAACTAATGAATAAGTCCCCACGCACAAAGCAGCTAGTTTTGCTCCATTACCCATGCGTAAGTCAACCTCCCCATGACGGAGTCTCATACTATTTCTCAGGCCCTGCACAATGTTACACAAGTGAGTAATAAATTTTTTTATTCCAATTCCCAAAGTGCCCCTATCGTCATTCACCAATCCCTAAGCCACTATGGAACCTCATAAATGATCTGTTCAATAATTAAACACATTGAACCATTTATAAACAATTCCTACAACAATCATATATGTTGTACACTGTTAACCATCGATTTCGACTTTGTTGTGTGTGACCTTTTGGGTTCCCCTCAAGTTGGACATGAAATGAATCGTGATAATTTAATCGAACATAAATTATCCTCCAATCAGATGGTCGTTCGATTTCAATGACCAAGGTTGACATCTAGCAACATGACAAGACCGCCAAATGAGAAGGAAATATATATATACCCATTCTGTATGTGATTTACATATGATACAGTCCCTCACCTCACTGTATCCCACCTATTGACCTAGGGTACAGAAAATGTCTACCCATATGGTCAAAGATATGATGTTGATAGTGTCATGAATCATGCTAACCCAAGAATCTCACGTGATTCTTCCGTTGTGGCCGCAGTCTCAAGCACTGATCACACATATCAACCCGCGAACTGGAATAATACTCTTATAAGAAAATATTATCCGAGAGAGTGGCGATTCTCTGTTGTATCTTAACAAACTTCATGTGTTTCATCAAATGACCCAATCATACCCTTATGGACGGATATTTTGAATCGGGGAAGGATAATGTCAAATTTATTTGATCCACACATAAGATTGTAAATAACTCAAGTCTAAGGACTAGTCATATAATCGATACATGAAAGTTCTCACAGACACATAGGATAAACACTCCATATGAAAACTTTCGGCGATCAGTTCGATGGACCCGAGCAACTCATACATCCATGTGATACACCAAGCGGACGGTTCTCCGCTAGTAGCTATGAGATCGGCTACCCCACTTAAGGATGGATCATATCATCATGCTAGTCTCTCCGTTTTGTGAACGCCCAAATTATTCACAAATCTATGACTATGAACATTTAAGAGTAATGATTCTCATAAGGTGTGGAAGCCATCGTCTTATTACTCCAAGGGCTTTATTACAGTGTTGATGATTCATATAAGTTATGTAAGACACGTATAATAAAGATTGCCATTTTATTAATTAATGAAAATATTACAAATACATGTACATATAGCCCATCCACAAGTTGGGTATATGTCATATCCATAACATTTAAATGATGATGAGATCATGTACTTGGTGAAGCTAAGTATGAGTTTGTGTAGAGTGGTGTTAAAAAGTTTCAAATGCTAAAAGAAATGCCCCATTGGCCGAATTAATAGGTGAATGTGGGAGGTGAGTTTGTTTGTTTAAGGATAAATGGTGATGGATGATGTCTTTATGGATGATGCCCTAGCCAAATCTTGTGTGTGTATGATATTTTATTTGTTGTTGAATGATGAAAACAATAATAATTTAGGTGTTAGATGATGTTCGGCTTGAGTTTATGGTTATGTAAAATGAAAACTGCTATTTGTCTATTTTAATCCCTTAGCCGAATTTAGGCTATGGTTTTGGAATTTATATTTTTGTTTTGATAATGAGAAATGATAATGATTTAAGCATAACAAGATATCTTGCTATACGTTATGTTGGATGTGGGAAGGAACCACCAAGGTTCTCAACGTAATGTGTTGGCCAAAAATAAATGGATGGTTATTGGTTGTTTTTTTTTGTCTTTGATAATGAATTGTTGATGATTCATGAATGTGAATGCAGTTATAGCGTGTGGTTGTTGAATAGTGATGGAAGTTTCAAAAGTTTATTTTCCTTTATTAGCCGAATCTATATATGTCAATGAGAATAGAGTTTTGTTGTTTGTAATGATAATTGATGATTAAGTTTAAATGATGACTAGCATGTGTGTGATGTTGTGTAAAATTTTATGGTAAGGAAATTATGTAGTGATGGTAAGTATTACGTGTGAGTATGAAAGTGTACTTATGAAAATGTTGAAATAAGAGTTAGTAATGGCTTAATTAACAAGCTTTAAGGTTCTATCATGAATGTCTTGGTCAAATTATTTCAGATTATATTAAAGCCGGATATTAAGTTGGTCTAAATATAAATCATATAAGTGCATGATGATAAGCATAAAACGATAAGTTGTAAAGATAATGGACATGTGAGATTGATAATATTGGGTCAGGCCAGATTTGGACATTCATATAGTTTTGGGCATTTCTAGTGGCTGTTTCGACTACGCCAAAATGTCCCATCAATATTAGCATAAGCATGTCATGTGTATCTGGAAAGTAAAACTTAAAGCCGATCATATGAAATTCGGGTTGAATGAGTATCTGTGATGCATTTTACTCTTAATGATTATGACATGTTCGTAATGTAGAGAATTTGGAAGCTTGCATAAGCTATATACTTTGGATTATGTGTGATTTGAAGTTATAATATTTGAGGAGGTATACGCGTAAATATTTTTTGATTCACTTCAGGTACGTTTCATGAACCCATGTTTCCTGAAGTAAAAAGAACGGTACGAGTTAAAGGTGTTTTAATAAATAATTATAAATATGTATATACGTTCTTAAGAATTGTGTTTAAAATTTCAATCTTGTTCATTTGTAGCGTGTGTGGTTACTTACTGTATTCTATAACTCATGCCACCACCGCTGTTAGTTTTGTAGGTTGGCAACCAGATCAGTCATCCACTTTGGCTCGGACATATTACTCGAAACGATGGATTACTTAAGTTGTAGTCACCCAATTTGTAGTCGTGGGAAGAGTCTTATGGTTTAGTAAATTATGACATTATTGTATTTGTTATATTAATCAAAACACACCATTGTATGTGTGTAATTATAAGTGTTTGGTGAAATGTTTTGATTTGGGCACATAGCCTTGTAAATTGATGATGAGAATTGTGTTTTTTGAGTTCGGACTGGAGGTCTTATTTGTAGGTTTGATAGTTGTTCAGTATTTGTGGTGTTGGACTTTGATCCAGGTTGTCCAATTTTAGGAGATATTATGCCCGATTTTTTTTTTTTTTTATAAATTTAGAGGCTTATAGAGATGGATTAATCTTGTCTCATGCCGGTAGCATCCTGCCTCTGGTGGGGTGTTACATGATTTTACAAAGATGGTATCAGAACATGGTCTTGGGGTAAAAGACTACAATAAGAGGGTTATATTGTCTTATATATATGATATGCCCGAGTTACCCATATATAAAGGGCTACTCTCCAGTATCATCGATCCTTTAGTAGGTCTACACTTACCATAGTATATGATATCCCATGGAGATAAGTGAGCCTAACAATATAAATTTTCCAACCAGAGCTAGAGACCAGATATGTCTATACGTGACATGGTGCTGAATTATGTTCAGAATTAGTTTTCTTCCACTGAGGGATGATGAGGGTAGTAAGTTGAGACTGTTCAGGAAAAAGAATAGAGAGAGAATCATAGAAGCCTAATAGATATTTCAGATAAGTAAGCAGTAAGTAAGTTATATAGCAACCTTAGTATTGGATAAGTGCCATGGTGTAGAGGTATCGACATACTAGTAGCAGAATTCAAGTTCATTATGAAACCTAAAGCATATGTAGTGCTCCCATCTTCTTAGTAGTATCCATTTCTGGCTCACCAGACAATACTAACATTCCTTCAAAGAAAGCTTTTTTTTTTCGGAATAAATAAGCACACCCATCATACACTGACTTTCTTAGAAGCAATAAGTTATCTAGTCAAAGAGATTCTAGGAAACGTATTTAGGGCGTAGAATTAAAAGTTCGCCACCCTTAAAATATAATTCTCTTACTATAAGGTTGATAAGAATAGCGGGAATCAGTGAGTTGCCTCATAAGGATTTAGAACCTTGTCCCTTCTATTTAATTCTTCCATGAAAAGAAACGCAACAAACCCCCAGACATGAGTTAATCTTCACGTGGTATTCCACACTTTTAGTTAATTTTCTTTTTGTAGATATCGTACCACATTTATTTAAATTTTGATATGTCGAAGTACCGCAGGGTACCGAGTTGGATATGAGGTCAGCTACAACTCCCACAGTAGTAGCGCTGAGATAAAGAGATGAATTTAACTGAAAAAGAATATTGGAAACCTTATAATTAATAAAGTTGTTCAGAGTAAGAGTATAATAGTTATATAGAGGCTCCAACATACCGTAAATACCGTAGTATAATTACTTATACTTTAGCAACAGTCTCCAACAGTCAGAATTTGTAGTACATTTGTAATCGTACCCTCATTATTTCTTGGCTCTCCAGGAATACGTCCTCTCATAACAAATTTTTTTCCAACAAGTAAACTTTTCTACTTTACTTTAATACCCCTATTGGAATAGTTATAATCGTTTGTATCTAGGAGTTAGAAGATACATAGTGGGATTACCAGAAGTTAAGATTGTCTGGAGATTAATGTCAGTAGTTACACTATGGGACTATCGAAAGTTATAGCCACTCACTTTTAGAAGAATCCCTCCCCTGATATTTGATCTTTTAATGAGAATTTGGGTTGATCCAATGACGTTATTCATTTTTCATATTGAGCTTTAATCGATGCAAAATATGAGATTGGTGAGCCATTAAAAAAAAAAGAATTCAAAACCTTGTTTCTTCTTTCTCGGAATTTTCCTCATTGCAATTCGAGACATCTACTAGCAGTGGGACTAGTTTCTTATTCTAAGTATTATATTTCTCTTATTATTTGAGGTTTTTACTTTCAAAATATCTAATTCGGCCTTATAGTTGTCCCTAGAGTTCAGTACTGATTCCTTGCTAGTCTATAAACTATTTTTTATTAGTAAGACTTTGAATACTTCGTGTCAGAAATGCTTTCACTTGATTGAACTATTAGATGGAATGTATAGCTAAACACATTCTGATGTTAAGTCGGATTTTGCTTGGACTTGTCAAGACAAATGAATTTAGTTGATAACCCTTTAAACCTTCAGAAGTATTCTGACAAGTCTTGTCCCGAAAAAAAATGGGGCTATGTTAATGTTTGCGGTTAATATATTGGGAGAATCTATTGATGGAAAAGAGATTTAAGTAATCACGAGCAAAGACATGTCAAAGTGGAAGTTGTAGAGATTATGAAGCGAAAAATCAGTGCATGAGTCCTTACAAGTGCGGCTAAAAGAGATAGATGGATGGTCTCATTCCCATAGGTCATGATTCATCAGAATTTGTAATTGGTTCGAGTAATAAAATTGGTAAGCTTTTAGATCAGGGTCATGGCCCAAGAGTGGTTAACATTCTTTTTTTCAAAACGATGGTCATGGTATCTCCCGTTGGCATGGCAAGAACTTAGAATAGTATCAGTCCTTAAATATTCCCCTTTAAAAACGTGAGTAGTACTAGAACATGAG